>PVJS01052664.1:0-13540 GCA_004027185.1 Glis glis
CTTTATTTTGAAACCGGGTCTCATGAAGTTGCGGAGGGCCTCACTAGGTAGAGAGAGAGAAAGAGAGAGACAGGGAGAGAGAGAAACAGGGAGAGAGCTGAGGCTGGCCGCGAACCCAGATCCTCCGGTCTCCGCCTCCCAAAGTACTGGGATTACAAGCGTGCGCCACCACGCCCAGCTTCCAGCTCTATATAATCTTATGAGACCACTGTTGCATATACAGTCGTCATAGACTGGAACATTATTATATGGTGCATGGCTGTATTTATGATAGATTATATGTGCACAAGACTTACCATTCTAGTGGATGTGATTAAACAAGACCAAATCACAGAGGAAAAGATAAAATGGGAACAAGCAGTTGGGTATTCTTTTAGAAGTATGGCTTTGTGTGTGTGTGTGTGTGTGTGTGTGTGTGTGTGGTACTGGGGATTGAACTCAGAGGCATTCTACCTTGGAGCTACACCCCGATTTTATTTCTTATTTGGAAACAGGGTCTCGTTAGGTTGATGAGAGTCTAACTACTTGCTGAGGCTGTCCTCAAACCTATGCTCCTCCTATCTCACCCTCCCAAGTACTGGGATTACAGGTGTGCATCACCATGCCCCACCAGAAGTATGGCTTTTAAAGTGTAGTATTGCAAACAAAGGAATTGCTCTTTCCTACTCTAAAAAATATTTCTACTGAATTATTAGGGACCAGCCACCTCAAATCAGTATATTCTTTCCTCTGAGAGCTGAGGGAACACTTGTGAGTTATTTATGTGTAGCTCGTTTTCCCTTCTATTCCATGCAGACCCAAATCTATCTTTACCAAATCTCAGTTCTACTATAATTCATGTTATAATTAATAAAAAACCCTCATCTTTAATTGTTTTCATTTTAAGCCTAGATTGTGGTTTCTCTAAGGAAATCGAGAACACTTTTTCTTTCTTTTTTCTTTTTTTTGCGGTACTGGGGATTGAACCCAGGGGCATTCTACCTCTGAGCTATACCCCCAACCCTATTTTTTATTCTTTATTTTGAAACAGGGTCTAAGTTGTGGAGGGCCTCACTAAGTAGCTGAGGCTGGCCGGGAACCCAGATCCTCATGTCTCAGCTTCCCAAGTACTGGGATTACAAGCGTGTGCCGCCACGTCTGGCTGAGAACACTCTTTTTCCCTCAAAAACATTTACAATCAAATTTGTTCAGAGGAAGATTGCTTTATGAGAATATTTCCACCAGTAGCTAATCCCAGACATTTTATACTGATGCTTTTGAGGTAGGATAGGAGAAATAAAAGTAATAGGTAAAAAGGAGACAAACAGGGAAGAAAAGGGAGACTATAGCTTTAAATCTAAAAAGTCCATGATGATCCTTATCAGTCACTCTACAGGGTCTGTTTCTCCTTAGGCAAACATCCTCCAAAAGACCCTCACCTTTAATCCTAAAGGCCTATCTCTCCATCAGCTCCATCAGAAAGTTTCTAAGATGTTTGGTAAACAAAGGATCCAAAAGGAAGGTCTGACACCTGGCCAAGCTCAGGCTCCACCCAGCCACCACTCATTGACTGGATGGCAGGAACCTGAGGATTCTGAGAAAGCCAGACCTCCATCCCAGCTGTGCACTTCTCTTCCCCTTTTTTTTTTTATAAAAAAGAACTGTGAGACCCAAAAAGCATCACTCTCTCTCTACCTCTTGAGATGGCCCACTTCCCCTTGAATGTGTATTCCCCACTTTCCTAAATAAACCCTTGCCTATGTCTCTGACAGGCCTGTGCTGAAATTCTTTTCTGCCAAGAAAGCCAAGGACCCTGCTGATCCTGACTTTCTGAGGGGAGGACACTCTTGATTTTAGATTTCTGGATACACATTTTCCTGCTTATTACTGAATTTTAAGGTGCCATTATTTGGATTTTTTGCCTCTCATAAACTGACTTTATCTACAATTATAGTTACTTTTTTATTTTAAAAAGGGCTAGGTTCAGTTGGGCAGGGTGGCGCATGCTTGTAATCCCAAATACTTGGGAGGCCTTTAAGACAGGAGGATTGCAGATTTGAAGCCAGCCTTGGCAATTTAGCGAGGCCCTCCACAACTTAGTGAGACTCTGTTTCCAAATAAGAAATAAAATTGGGTTGGGGATGTAACTTGGAGGTAGAATGCCTCTGGGTTCAATCCCCAGTACCAAAAAAAAAAAAAAAAAAAAAAGACTAGGTTCTTATTACAGAAAGTTTGGAAAAGACAAAAGATTATGGAAGGAACTAAACTGTTAAATCCACCACTAAGACAAAACCACAAGTAATGTTTGGGATATATCCTCTCTCTCTCTCTTTTGAGACAATACTATATGTTAAGTGTTATATTCTGATTATTTCAACTGTCAGGAAAAATTGTAAAAGATTTTGAAAGGGAGAAGAAAAAGAAAAAGCTAAAAGATCCCTTAATATCCCACACATCTCTGCTAACTGATAGCAATGCAAATGACTCCGGTTCATAGAGATGCAAATGGTTCTGTTGGGTGGAGGGACAGCTGAATGGTGTCCAAATTCCCAAGTGGATAAAGCCAGTTTTATATCTATTTGTAAATTCATTACTGTATTCTTTGAATTCTCTTTTGAACTGGTTATCATACCTTACAGGTTTCCTCATTAACTGATGAGCTACATTAAATCTTGATGGGTATTTTCTTTAAGTTTATGTAAGAGTTGAGATTTTGCCTTTAAAATATATTATAATTTAACACAACTAACATAAACATTTCTCCTTTAAAAAGAATTCATGAATATACATGTCAATTGAAACACCCAGATCAGCGATCCCCCAAGGAAGCTCCAGGAGTCTGGGTCCACATGCAAAAGCAAGGAGTCTTTATTACAAGCTCGAGCTTGGACCCTCCGTCTATCCGACGCAGCAGTGAGATGGAGAGCCCCGAGCTGATTTTCAGAACAACTTTTATACACAGACTGGGGGCCTTTGGTGCCCTTTATTTTGATTCGCTAACAAGTAGGGATTTGAACCTTGTCATTTGGGGATTGGTGCCGGCTTTCGCGTGCGCAGGATTGCCAAAAAAGGTAGGGTATAGGCCCTGAGTCAACGGTCATGGAACGTCCGGTACTTGTTTGTCTCATTTTTGATTGGTCCTTTCTTGGGTGGGGTGACTCTACGGTTTTCCCAGGGTCAGGTTAAGGCCTAGCCTGAATTTCTGTTTCTTGGAGCCTGTCATGGTGATAGCTAGGCTAATTGGCGGGCTCTTCACAATGACTCCATAACATGTGACTATATGAATGACAATTTATTCATCCATCCTCTAGTGTTCAAATGTTCTACTGTTTGCTAAGCATTCAATATCTAAATTATTACTTTAGGGCCAAGGCTCTGTGTTCCTACCTTCTTTCTCAAATTTCCAAAAGGAAAAGGGCTTGAGCTTATTTGGCTGAGCACACCCTCCACACACACCTGTTCAGTGCTCTGGGTCTGATTCAGAAGTATCACTTTTTGGATAGCTAGCGCTGGAAAAATGAAATCATCGGTTAAAGTGAAGGAATTCACTTTTCTTTTATTTCAGTCCACATAAATATTCATTTATTTATTTATTTATTTATTTCGGTACCGGGGATTGAACGCAGGGGCGTTCTACCTCCGCGCTACGCCCCCGGCCCTATTTATTATACTTTATTTTGAAACCAGGCCTCACTAAGGAGAGAGAGACAGAGAGACAGAGAGAGAGCTGAGGCTGGCCGCGAACCCAGATCCTCCGGTCTCCTCCTCCCAAAGTACTGGGATTACAAGCGTGCGCCACCAAGCCGGGCTCCACATAAATATTTAAATAACACAGTATTAACATTTTTGTGCTGCTTCCCTTTAGCTTGTAGATTGAGCCATACTCTGGCCGCTTCTCTGCCTTCCTGGGGGCAATTTTCTTTAACTTCCAGAATGGCTATTTTATTTTTTATAAAGTAAAATACCCAAAAAAAGGAAAAATAACCCATCCTTACTTACAGGTGTAACGGATTATATTTAACTTTATCACATATGATAGAGCTATATATGTTGTAAAATGAGGGAAGGGAACTTTCTTTTTTGCAGAACTGGGGATGGAACCCAGGGGCATTCTACCTTCGAGCTACAACCCCAGCCCTATTTTTTTATTCTTTATTTTGAAACAGGGTCTCATTAAGTTGTGGAGGGTCTCACTAAGTAGCTGAGGCTGGCTGTGAACCTGCGATCCTCCTGTCTCTGCCTCCCATGTACTGGGATTACAAGCGTGCGCCACCACGTCCAGCTGGAAAAGGAACTTTCTAATAAACCAATAATTTGTGGAAACTTAAACAAAAATAAAAAAATTAATAAATTATTTTATCCTTTTATGAAATTAACATAATGAAGATCTTTGTCCATAAACACTTGTTTACATTTTCCCCTTTAGGATAGACTTTTATGAATAGAATTACTGAACCGAAGGGTATTAATATTTTTAAGTCTTGAGATTTACTGCCAGCTGGGTGTGGTGGTACATGCCTGTAATCCTAGTACTTGAGAGGCTGAGATAGGAGGATCACAGGTTTGAGGCCAACCTCAGCAATTTAGTGAGACCCTCAGCAACTAAGTGAGATCCTGTTTCAATTTTTTTTTTTTTTTTTTGCAGTACTGGGGATTGAACCCAGGGGCATCTCAAAATAAAAAATGAGCCGGGCGTGGTGGTACACGCTTGTAATCTCAGTACTTGGGAGGCTGAGACCGGAGGATCTGGGTTAGCAGCTAGCCTCAGCTACTCTGTGAGGCCCTGTTTCAAAATAAAGAATGAAAAAAAGGGTTGGGGGTATAGCTCAGAGCTAGAGTGCCCCTGGGTTCAATTTCTAGTACCACACACAAAAAAAACCTATGATGTATGTGAAAAAATTCCCTTACTTTTTAAGGCTGAATAATATTCCAGTGAATGTACATACCGCATTTTATTTATCCATTTATTCATTGATGGACATTTGAGTTGCTACTTCTTGGCTATTGTGAATAAGGCTGCTAGGTCAAAGGTGTACAAATATTTCTTCAAGACTGTGTTAGTCAGCTTTTCTTCACTTGACAAAATACCTGAGGAAAGCAACTTAAAGAGGAAAGATGTATCTTGGTTCACACTTCCAGGGGTTTCACTCCATGATTGGCTGGCTATGGGCCTGTGCTGAGGCAGAGCATCACAGAGAAGAGGGACCTCATGGCAGCTGGGAAGCAGAGAGAGAGGGAGAAGGAGGGAAAGGAAAAGACTGGGCACAAAGTACACCTTTCAAGGCCATGCCCTCCATGATCTAGCTCCTGAAACTAGGCCCTGACTCCTAATGGCCTATTTAGCTATAAACTCATCAATGGACTAATCTATCCATGAGGCGAGAGCCCTCATGGTCCCTAAGGCCCCACCTCTGAACGTTGCTACATTGGGGAAGCCTTTAATACAGAGGCTTTAGGGCACATTCCAGATCCAAACCCTAATAATGACCCTACTTCTAATTCTTCTGGATATAGTACACCCAGAAGCGGGACTGCTGTCTCATGTGGTGATTCTAGAATCCACAGCACTCGTCCATGGCAGCAGCACCACTTTACAAACCCACACACAGGTACAAGTGATAAGGGAGCCAGGGCGGGGCGAGGGCTCAGCCCAGGACCTCAGTTCTCTCCAGGAAACAAAAGAATTTAGCTTAGGAGACACAGGAATCAGGGTACAGCATTCAACAGAAGGAGTGGGGGAAAGGCAGCAGGACTCCCACACAGGGAGGAGTCTTGAAAGGGTTGCCCTGTCCAAGTATTTACACAGGTCCTTGACCGCCGCCACTGCCACGAAGGCACCGTCAAGTCGCCGGCCGTTACTCTGCTTTGTTGGCGCTACAGCCCTGCAAGTTTGCCTGCTGCTCTTGCTTTCTGCCACCGCTGCCACTTCTCTCCTGCTCATACCTGCTACTCTGCTTATGCTGGTCTCTGCTTCTCTCTTCTCACTGCTGCGCTGTCAGCTTATATAGCCTGGCAACTCCTCTGATTGGTCCTTAGATCTGGACCCTGATTGGTCCATTTTCAATCTTCTTTGGACTCCCTGATCAGTCTTGACCAAGAAGTCAGGGAGAGCTGCCAGCCCTGGCCCTTATTCCAGATCGCCACCGTTTTATCCTTTATCGTACCCTGCTATTCTACTGGTATCGCTAATGACATTAAGGAACAGGGGCAATGACTGCTCAAGTTGTTTCCTGATGAGAAGGGTCGATGGAGGGGGAACGGCAGCTAGGGTCCAGTACAGGGGTTCTCAGGGCTCAATACAGTCAAGAGGGCCATGGTAGAATTTTTCTGGGGCTGCATCTTTGACTCCATCTGGAGCACCATCTGTAGTTTGATTGCCTCCAATGGGGAAGGCACAAGCCTGAAAATCATGTTGAGCAGACATGGACCAAATAGTAAAACAAGCAAAACCAGGCAAAGGGGACTAAAAAAAGGAGGATCCCAAGCGCGAGCCCATGAGATATCTCTGCTCTTGGATTAGCACCCCAGTTCCAGTCCTCCTTATTTTTTATTTTTTATAATTATTTATTTATTTATTTATTTATTTATTTATTTATTTATTTATTTGGTACTGGGGATTGAACCCAGGGGCATTCTACCTCTGAGCTACACCCCTAGCCCTATCTTTCTTTCTTTTTCTTTTTCTCTCCTTCCTTCCTTCTTTTCTTTCTTTCTTTCTTTCTTTCTTTCTTTCTTTAATTTTTTTGTGGTACTGGAGATTGAACCCTGAGGCATTCTACCTTTGAGCTACACCCCCAGCCCGATTTTATTTCTTATTTGGAAACAGGGTCTCACTAGGTTGATGAGAGTCTCACTACTTGCTGAGGCTGTCCTCGAACCTGTGATCCTCCTGTCTCAGCCTCCCAAGTACTGGGATTATAGGCGTGCACCACTTCTCCCGGCCTATTCTTTATTTTGCTAAGGTCTCATTAAGTTGCAGAGGGCCTCACTAAGTAGCTGAGGCTGGCTGCAAACCTGCAATCCTCCTGTCTCAGCCTCCCAAGTACTGAGATTACAGGCGTGTACCACCACACACATCTTTGGTCACCACACACATCTTTGGTTTTTGTTCATTAGTTAGTTTGTTTATATAGCCATCCTAGTGCGTCTAGGATGGTATCTCATAATGGTTTTGATTTGCATTTCTCTAACCAAGGCAAAAAAGATAATATTCTGTTCTAGTTTTTAAATGCTGAATACCCTATAAATTGATCTTACAACTCTCAAATGTATCATAACTCATAGTTTGAAGCCACTGCTTTAAACTACACATAAAATATTAATAGTATCTTCTGTAGCTGATAATATCTGTTCTCCTCTTTCTCAGTGCTTTTCTATGGACCAAAATTAACTCTGAAGTTCATTTTTTTTTTTTTTTTTTAGTACTGGGAATTGAACCCAGGGGCATTCTACCTCCAAGCTACACACCTAGCCCTATTTTTTTATTCTTTATTTTGAAACAGGGTCTCATTAAGTTGCAGAGGTCCTCACTAGGTAGCTGAGGCTGGCCGCGAACCTGCAATCCTCCTGTCTCAGCTTCCCAAGTACTGGGATTAACAAGTGTGCGCCACCATGCCTGGCTAGTGAAGTTTGTTCTTGAAAGAAATACTCAAACCAGAAGCTGGGATCACAGGTTCAAGGCCAGCCTCAACAATTTATCAAGGCCTTGCTTCCAAATAAAAAATAAAATAGGGCTGGGGTGTAGCTCGGAAGTAGAATGTCCCTGGGTTCAATCCCCAGTACCCCCCCAAAAAAGGACAAAGTCATACCAATCCTTTCTTATTTATCTATTAATTAATTAATTTATTTATTTATGGTGCTGGGCCTTACTCTTGCTAGGCAAGCACTCTACCACTAATCTCCAGCCCCTTCCAAATCTTTGTTTGTGTATGTGTGTGTGTGTGTGGGGGGGTACTAGGGATTGAATACTAACCATTGAGAGACTAAGAATGAAAACAGATCATATATATAACAATAGAACTTTGTCTCTTCACTCAGAACTGTAAGGACTTTAGTGACTCCCTGCTGCCCTTTTTACCCTCTTCCCCCAACTTCCAACTCAGGAACAACCAGAGAAAGCTAAATATACTCCCAAACCAATCACCAAAGATGCCTTCTACCTGGGTGTGGTGGCGCATGCTTGTAATCCCAGTACTTGGGAGGCTGAGACAGGAGGATCGCAGGTTCGCGGCCAGCCTCAGCAACTTAATGAGACCCTCTGCAACTTAGTGAGATCCTGTTTCAAAAAATAAAGAATAAGCCGGGTGTGGTGGTGCACGCTTGTAATCCCAGTATTTGGGAGGCTGAGACCAGAGGATCCGGGTTCGGGGCCAGCCTCAGCTACTTAGTGAGGCCTCTGCAAATTAGTGAGACCCTGTTTCAAAATAAAGAATAAAAAATAGGGCTGGGGGTGTAGCCTGGAGGTAGAATGAACCTGGGTTCAATTCCTGGTGAAAGAAAGAAAGAAAGAAGAAGGAAGGAAGGAAGGAAGGAAGGAAGGAAGGAAGGAAAGAAGGAAGGAAAAAGATGCCTTCTTTTGGTTAGCTTGCCTCTAGCTTTCCTGTGCCTAAGTCAGAACACACCTGAAACCTTCCTTTTTTTTTTTCTTCTTCATGATTAAGCTCTCTCATTCCCCTTGAGTCTCTGCCAAAAGCAAAAGATAGCGAGCCGGGTGTGGTGGTGCATGCCTGTAATCCCAGGATTGCAGGTTTGCAGCCAGCCTCAGCAACTTAGTGAGGCTTTCCTCAACTTAGTGAGACCCTGTTTCAAAAAAAAAATATATATATATATATATAAAAGAATAGGATGTAGCTCAGAGGTAGAATGCCCCTAGGTTCAATCCTTAGTAACACACACACACACACACACACACACACACAGCAAGAGATGGCGATTGACTCCTTTGCTATGGAGGACTAGGATTCTCATTTAGGTAGGTCTTGGTTTGTTTCTGCACTATGTATGTTGCAAATCTCTTTCACACTTGGTCGTTTATCTTTAATTTTTAGTGATTTTTAAATGATGCTATGATTCTTATGATGCATTTAACATACATGATTAAATTTTATGTCATTAGATCTATTCAACTCTTCATAGGTAAGACTGTATGTTCTTTTGCTTGGCATATCCTTCTGTAAAGACAGTGGATTGAATGCATACATTAGTCTCTGCTCTTCTCTCAGCTGCCCAGTGTGGGGGAAATAAAGGCATAAACCCCTGAGGAAAGGGCAGAGAGAATGGGTGGCACTCTTCTCTTATCTAGAGATTCTATCCCCCTGCTCCCTTCTGGAATAGCAGCAGCCAGATTATATTTATAGGCAGGAGATTAGAAATGTAGTTCCTGAAGGTGGGTCTGGTGGTGCATGCCTGTAATCCCAGTACTTGGGAGACTGAGACAGGAGGATCTCAGGTTCGAGGACAGCCTCAGCAAGTAGTAAGACTCTCATCAACCTAGTGAGACCCTGTTTCAAAGTAGAAAATAAAATCGGGCTGAGGGTATAGCTCGGAAGTAGAATACTCCTGGGTTCAATCCCTAGTACCACACACACACACACACACACACACACACACACACACACCAAACAAACACACAAAAGAAATGTAGTCCCTGAATAATGAGGATAACAATAGCTCCTGCTTATTTAGTACTTATTGTGTGCCAGATAGTGTTTATATAAACTTACTCATTAATTCTCACATTAATTTCCTGAGATAGGCACTTCAATTATCCCCATTTTACAAATAAAGAAACTGAGGCCCAGAGTGGGCACAGTGGTGTGTACCTGTAATCACAACTTCTCAGGAGGCCGAGGCAGGAGAACTGAAAGTTTGAGGCCAGCCTGGGCAACTTAGCAAGACCTTGTCTCAAAAAAAAAAAGGAGTGGGAATATAGCTCAGAGGTAGTGTGCTCCTGGATTCCATTTTTTTTTTTCAAAAAAGTTTGCTCCTTTTATTTGCGGCTACACCACAATTTATCTACTCACCTGTTGATGGATATTTGGGATGTTTGCAGGTTTTTCAACCAAGAAAAATATTTAACAGAAATAACCTTAAAATGTTAATATAAAAGTTACTGTAAAGCCAGGCATGGTGGTGCATGCCTGTAATCCCACTACTTGGGAGGCTGAGACAAGAGGATTGCAGGCTCAAGGCCAGCCTCAGCAATTTAGTGAGACCTGTTTCAAAATAAAAAAATAAAATAGGGCTAAGGGTGTAGGTTGGAGGTAGAATGCCTCTGGGTTCAACCTCCAGTACCCCTCCCCCAAAATTACTGTCAAAATAGATTAATGTATGATATTACCAGGTTTTTCCATAACACATTTGACCCATTATCATTAATTTTTCTATTTGAGATGTTAGAATAACTTAGAATAGTCTAATCCTAAATCCAGTGATAAATATATTTATAAGTATTCCTTTTTTTTGGTATTGTGGTAAAATCCACATAACTGCAGAGCTGGGAGTGAGACAGTGACCTCTTCTCTCAAAGTGACAGCTATGCTTTATGGGCAGGGCTCTGGGTGAGATCACGCTGGTCCATCTTGGCTTCTTGTAGAACCTGCACCCTACCTACCATTGGACTGTGGCTCTGCTTGCTGCCCTCAGGTAGAGACCCCTTACGAGTGGGGTTGGATATGAGAAGGGAGCCTCCAACCTGAGTCTCTTCTCATCTGGAATTTATCCTCTACAACCCAGAGCTGGGGAGGTATACACTGACGATCTGCCCTTTTGGGGAGGTGCCCTCATGCTTGACTGGAGTTGGAGAAGAAGGAACCATACCCTCCGCTAGTGACTTCCATTGCACACAGCTGGTGGGGAAGGGAGTGGTGGTGGCTCAAATGCCACAGACGCCAGCTGATCTTACCAACAGTTAGCAGATGTTGTTCTTTTTTTTTATTTTTGAGGCACTGGGGATTGAACCCAGGGGTATTCTACCTCTGAGCTACACCCCCAGCCCTATTTTTTATTCTTTATTTTGAAACAGGGTCTCACTAAGTTGCAGAGGGCCTCACTAAGTAGCTGAGGCTGGCCGTGAACCTGTGATCTTCCTGTCTCAGCCTCCCAAGTACTGGGATTACAAGTGTGCGCCACCACGCCCGGCTAGACGTTCTTGAATAGTAGTTTATTCATCCACTCTCTTATATAGGAAAATTGGGGTTGTTTCCAATATTTTACTATTAGAAACCTTAGTGCAGTAAATTGCCCTGTCTGCCTGTGGTGTCATAGGTGTGGGGCCATAGTGTCATAGTGTCAGCGAAGACTCCTGGAATGGCATTGCTGGGGCAGAAGGTGAGTGTGTGTGTGTACTTGGTCAGATATTGACAACTTCCCCCCTAAAAGTGTTGTGCCAATTTTGATTTTCTTCAGCAATGTATGGGAGTACCTGTTTCCCTACAGACATACCAACAGAATGTACTATCATATATATTTTTCCAATCTAATAGATAAAATACAGTATCTCAAAGTAGTTTCATTTTCTAATTCTATAATTATGAGTGAAGTTGAACATCTTTAAATAGTTTAGAGATTAATTTTATGCATTTTGTGAGTTGTTTATAACTCCCCCCCCCCACCGCCCTTTTTGTGGTACTGGGAATTGAGCCCAAGGGCATTCTACTGCTGAGCTATACCCCTAGCCCTATTTTTTTTTTTTTTTTTGCTGAGGCTGGCCGCGAACCCGGATCCTCCAGTCTCCGCCTCCCAAGTACCGGGATTACCCAGGAACATTCTACTTTCCATCTGCATTCTGCATTCCCAGCCCTATTTTATTTTTTATGTGGAAACGGTCTCGCTAAGTTGCTGAGAGCCTTGTTAAGTTGCTGAGGTGAGCTTTAAACCTGCGATCCTCCTGTCTCAGCCTCCCAAGTACTGAGATTACGGGTGTGCACCACCATGCCTGGCTTATTTTTCAATTTTTAAGAGTTTAGAAAATGTTGGTGATATTAGCCCTTTATCTGTAATACATGTTGCAAATATTTTTACTTAGGTTATTGGTTATCTTTTGACTTTATGTGTTTCTTTTCAAAAGTTTATTTTGGGGATGGGGTTATAGTTCACATAGAGAGCTTGCCTAGCATGCTGCAGGCACTGGGTTTGATGCCTGGCACTTAAAGAAAAAAGTTTAATTTTATGTAGTCAAATTTATTGATCTTTACTTTCATTGTCCCGAGATCCTCCCTCTCCCTTTCTCCCTCTCTCTTTCTCCTGCGGATTGAATTCAGGGGCAATCTACCAGTGAGTTATATTCCCAGCTCTTTTCATTTTTAATTTTATTATTTATTTATTTATTTATTTATTTATTTATTTATTTATTGTGGTACTAGGGATTGAACCCAGGGGCATTCTACCTCTGAGCTACACCCCCAGCCCTATTTTTTATTCTTTATTTTGAAACAGGGTCTCACTAAGTTGTGGAGGGCCTCACTAAGTAGCTGAGGCTGGCCGCGAACCTGTGATCCTCCAGTTTCAGCCTCCCAAGTACTGGGATTACAAGCGTGCACCACCATGCCCGGCTTGGGTCTCTAATTAATTTTTCTTGCCTAATTGTATTGGCTAATACCTCCAATACAGTGATGTATTAGTAGTACTAGAGATAGTAAGCATCTTTGCCTTGTTCCAAATCTTAGTGGAAATGATGTCAGATGCTGGCTTTAGAACTATTAAAATTATCCATCAGTTTCTATTTTCTTGGCTTTTTATCAGTACTAGGTATTGAAGTATGTCAGTCTCTTTCAGCATCTACAGATATTATTGTACACCCTTTCCCTGTTAGATCTATTAATATGGTATATCATACAAAGTGATTGATTAATATTATGTATTAATATGGAACTAAACTTTATCAGTTCTATATCAATGAATATAGAATAAGCTTCCATATTTATTAATATTGATACATTTTATTAATAAATATTATTAATATAGAATAAACCTTCATTCCAGGAAAAAAATTCTCATTTGGCCATGACACATTATTTTCTTAATGCAGTGCTGGATTCTGTTACCTGATATTTTATTTAGCACTTTTATATCAATAGTAACAAGTAATAAATACTGGTCTGTAGTTTTCTTTTTTTATACTTTCAGTATCAGGTTTAGGTATCACAGTTTTGTTTGTGTCATAAAAAAAGAATTAGAAGATTTTTTTTTATTTTCAATGCTCTAAAAAATGTATAGAAGACTGGATGTGGTGCCTTTCATGGGGCTATTTCCTCAATAATTGTCTCCATTTCTTCTATGTAAATTAATCACTTTAAGCTTTGTACCTATAAGGTTCATTTGAGGAATTTGTATTTATCTAAGAAAGTATTCATTTAATCTAGGCCCTCCAATTTTTGACTTTTGTGGTACTGGGAACTGAACCCAGAGGCATTCTACTTCCGGGCTACATCCCCAGATCGATTTTCTTTCTTTCTTTTTTTTTTGTGGTACTGGGGAATGAACCCAGGGGCGTTCTACCTCTGCGCTACACCCCCGGCCCTATTTTTTATCCTTTATTTTGAAACCGGGTCTCACAAAGTTG
>PVJS01052665.1:0-13539 GCA_004027185.1 Glis glis
GTCTGTACCCTATGCAATAAATTCTCAGCTCTAAAATTGTGTGTGTGTGTGTGTGTGTGTGTGTGTGTGTGTGTGTGTAGACACTGTTATAGGAGGGATTGACCTTGTAAATGAGGAGCACCCTTACTGAAGCTCTGAATTTTGATTATTCAACAGTGACACCAGGATACAGGCAGTTTTCTGCAGAATTATAATGATCAGCCTCAGGAATTACCACCGACTATGAATAAGTAATAATATCCTGGCAACCAGCGAAGAATTCGGACTTCATTTTTCAAACATCTTCGTACTGGTTTGCAATTTCCCATGCCATCTTAGAAAAGAAATATTGTGAATACATAGTTCATCAATAGTAATCTGTATTATGAATTAGTTAGGCTGAGCAAAGCCAGGAGAAGATAATGTAAGAAGAGCATTTCCTTTCCTTTCCAGTTATTTTTTGTTTTTATGCTTTTATTGGTGTATTGCAGTTATACATCATAGTGAAGTTCAAAGTCATACAAAAAAACACACAGACAGGTTTTGGTGTGTTTCCCTTCAGGTCCCACCCCGCTACCCACCCTTATGTGTACATAATAGTGATGTTGCTAGTGGCACCTTCATACATGGCATAGCACAAGTTGAAGTTTCTTTCATCAGTTCTTCATCTATTCCCCCTTCCCTTCCACTATTCTACTGGTCTCTCATTTATCTGAAGTCCCTTTTGTTCCCTATTTTATCTCTAGCTTATACACATGAGAGAAAACATTTGACCCTGGACTTTCTGAGACTAACTAATCTCACTTAACATAATATTCTTTAGTTCCATCCATTTTCCTGCAACATAATTTTGTTGTTCTTTATGGCTGAGTAAAATCCCATTGTGGGTATATACCACATTGTTATTATCCATTCATCTGTTGAGCATTTCATTTTTATCCCACACTGCCTGCTGCTCACAGCCACTGATGTACCCCAGAGATTCTGCCCTGCGCTACACTCCACTCAACCATACCAAGGTACCTTCAACAAGGCCAGCTAAGACATACCAGGATAAATGAGAATTTTATCCCCTGCCTGAGTTGTTAAGACGTTACAGGGATCTAGTAGTATTATTACGCTCCTAAGTTAAAGTTCAAAAATCAGTTACTAGGGATCAAAGGAAAACCAAATATTTTCTTACTTAGGTTAAAAGCCTGATACAGACCAGTTTTCTAGTAAAGGAAAGCCCATGAGTATTAACATGGGACTTGGAGATTCTTCTTTCATGTCCCCCTCCTCCAGTTCATGACAGTTATCTCCTCTTCCTTATACCCTGAAGAGGCACTAGGAAGGTATTTCAGAAAGTCTATAATTGAAAGGAATATTTTAAAATGTTGCTATTAGTTTGGAAGCAAAAACTCATCCAGCCTTCAAGTCTACATGAGACCCAACTACCCAAGTATCAGAGAGTGGATGAAGGGAGAATTTTCCTTTCCCTAATATGAAAACCTACAGAATATATATTATCCACAATAATAAATATAAATCCCATTGCACATCATGGTATAGTGAAGATTGCAAGGGTGCACTTAACTGTGAAAATTTTACAGCTAAGATATGTGCTTTTCTGTAAGTTATACCTCAAAAATTAAAATGTAAATATTAATAATAAAGTTGGGGTAGAGGGTGGAAGCAAAGGTAAAATAAGAATAGCTAAATGCTGATTATTTTTAACCTGGATGATGGGCGTGTAGAGGCTCATTATAATGCTTTATTTATTTTGTATATGCTTGAATTTCCCATAATAAAAAGTTTTTAAAAAGCTAATTCTTTTGGCTTATTATCATCCCACAACCACAACTTTTGTCAAAGTGAAGATCATGATTAAAATCCACTCATATATTTGACATTTACTAATGCAGACTAAAGATACTTCCTCGCAGAGCCCTACCTAAATGAAATGGCTTGTCATTTTTTTAACCTCTGGGTCTTTGCTGGAATAAAGAGGAGGAATTAAAGAAATTTGCTCATAGTTATCAAATATTATTCAACTGACTCAAAAAATCAGAGATACCAAATAAACAACTCTGCAGAGTTAGGATTTTTTTAAACTGCAGTGATATACATATATATACATACATATATATATATATATATATATATATATAATATATATATATTATAACCAAGCCTTCCTGGATTTATCCACGTTCCCTCTACTGACTTGGTCTTTATGCATTCTATTTTCAGCATTCCCAGATTAAGAATATTCAGTTTATGTGTTATTACACAGCATCCCCTATAAATTGCTAATAAACCAATTCTGAAGTCTTTCTAAAAATGTTTATATAGTGTTCAAGCTTTGATACTAACTCAAGTATTTTAGTCAGCTTTTTCATCACTCACTGTGATCAAAACACCTGACAAGCACAACTTAGAGGAAAAAAGGTTTATTGTGGGCTCACAGTTTCAGAAGTCAGTCCATGGTCAGCTGGTTCCAAGGCAGGAACCTAAGGGGAAACACTTCAGGGTATGGCAGTTCTAGAAGGAAAAACTGCCCTCAACTCATGGAGGCTGGGAAGCAGAGGAAGAGAGAGAAGTCAAGGACAGAAACAGACCCCCAGGCCGCACCCCCAATGAGCCACCTCCTCCAGCCACACACTGGCTCTAAACTTGACTGCCCTGTCTAACAAATGAGCTTTCCTGGGGGACATTTTAAATCCAAAGCATAACACCAAGTGACAGTCGGATTGCTTTATAAGCAAAGATGTTTTCAGGTTACAGGAGAAAGCGTTAGTGCTCAATAAATGCTTAGTGAATCAGTGAATGGTAAAAGAGAGATAGTTAAATGATTAAGAGAATCTTCTGACAGACTTCAAAGACAGAAGTTAAAAAAAACAAAAGCAATAAAATGCTTAAGGAAACAAGAATGTCTATAAAGATTTTATAATTAGGGTCACAAAAAAACATTATTGTGGGCCAAGAAATGCTACAATATATTGAAGCTTTAAAAATTACATATAATATTTTTATATCTACAAAGAACTATTGGTTTAAGAGCTGTTAAGAGAAGCAATCAAATCTCCAGGGGGAAAATTGCCTTTCATTACAACACATTTATTATGAGATGACTTTAGTTTGTTAACTTTGACTTTGGTAAAAATTGGTTTCAAGAAGTCCAAACTTCCAAACCTAAAATTAGACAAAAAAAAAATAAAAAGGTTGTGGAGCTTAAATTAGCTGAATAGTTGTTTTTATTTCCGCTTCACGTTTTATCTCCCCAGTACTCTAACTTGTGTGTCAAATATTAAGTAGTAACAGCTTGAGAATTCAAAGATTCATAACCATTCCTAAACAAGGCAGCCATGCCAAGTCTGTACTAAACACTCTACACAACAGACTTCTTTTCATATGAAAGGGTAACAAGTCAAAAATTATTAGCACCAAGTTCAAACCTAAATTAAAATTTAGGCAAAATCAGCTGGTTTGGTTTCTGTCATGACTTGTGACACAGACTTCCAATCCCTGATTTCAAAGAGTATCAGACTCTTTAAAGGCTCTCTTTCTATAAATAGAAGAAAAGAAATTCAGTCTTCTAAGGTATCTTGTGAGGACAGCCTGTCATCAATCAAGTGGACTGAGTGCCTATAATATGCAAAACATTAAGATAGCCCAAAATAAAGCTCCTTCCCATTGTATGTGCTTCATACAAATCGTGCAAGCCTGTCAAATGTTACTATGCCAGGACACAAAAACATCAACAATGACTACATTTATAAATTTGATTTCAGTGGTCTTTTGAGATGTATCTGTATCACAGCTCATTACAGAGAAAGCATGCTATAGCTGAGATGGCAGGCAGACTTACCATATAACCCCAATTTTCTCTTACTGGCAACTTTGTGATGCTTCTTTCTTCTGGGGCTATAGTTTGTTTTTTTTTTCTTAGAATCAGCTTAACAATGAGTCATAATGGAAATTTTGTCCCAGAAGTGTTTAGTCATGTGTTCAGTTGGTTAGAAAACATCTAATGAAGCCAATATCACAGACTTGCATGTGCATGAAATTCATATGGAATAGAAATAGCCCACACCTGCCATCAGCCACTGGTTTGGGTCACTAGCCTCATGCTGGAATGTCATTGGTAAAAGGGAAACTGTTTTGAAGAGTGGGCAATGAGAGACCCAGAGCCTATCAGCAGTAATGACCATCAGTCGCATGACCATGCTTACTGTTTGCATCAATATGTGTGAGTTTTTCCATTAGACTTGGAAATAACAAGGAAGGTGGAATGATATCTCTACCTTTGAGCACTATACAATACAAGTGAGCAAAACAAGACATATGAAAGAGATAAATTATAAATGATGACGTATAGCATACTTAAGGACCAAGTAAATAGTGCAGGGAGTAAGTGTGGAAAAACTAAAGGAAAAGGAAAAGTCACCTCTTTGGTATAGTCAGGGGAAACTTCTGGAAGAGGTGACCTTGATGCTGCCCTCCCGAGGATGGAAAGGCAGAGAGTGGGCCCTGTGTGAAGGAAGCCCCCTGGCTCAGCCCCACAGAGGAGCGTAGGACCCTCCATCCAAGCAAAAATACAGGCCTGGCTTTGCAGAGTGTAGAGTGGGAGTCAAATCTTGCTTTTATTCCAGTACCACTAAGCTTATGACTCATCCCTTAGTTAGCAACAGGAAATGTAGGAGGCTCTGTTCAGAAAAAAAAATTCCCTATCTAAAGTCCTGTTGAGAAAAATGCACATTGAGGAAAGTCATTTGATATATCTACTTCTCAAGGATTCCTAAGCCCTATCCTGGGATCAAATTGGAGCTTCACACAGCCGTATACCATGACTACCTAAGCTTAGACTCTAAAACTTTCCTTCACTGAGTTATTCTTTAGAATTAAACTCTCTGACCTGGCAAGATCTGTCAAAAATAATAATCCCATAATTCTTTAATTCCAATTCAGGAAATTATTCCTATAAACAATCTCTCCTAATTGTATTAATACATATATGTGATAACTTGTGTTGCCATTTTTGTTTTTTTTTTTTGTTTTGTTTTGTTTTTTTGTGGTACTGGGGATTGAACCCAGGGGCGTTCTACCTCCGAGCTACACCCCTGGCCCTATTTTTTTATCCTTTATTTTGAAACCAGGTCTCAAGAAGTTGCGGAGGGCCTAAGTAGAGAGAGAGAAAGAGACAGGGAGAGAGAGAGAGACAGGGAGAGAGAGAGAGACAGGGAGAGAGAGAGACAGAGAGAGAGAGGGAGAGACGAGGCTGGCCGCGAACCTGGATCCTCCAGTCTCCACCTCTCAAAGTACTGGGATTACAAGCGTGTGCCACCATGCCCAGCGCCATTTTTATTTTCTTTTTATAAAATTATACATTATAGTGAGGCTCAGAGTGATAGAAACACACATGCACAAGGCACCTGGTGCATTCTCTTCCAATTTTTTTTTATTTTCTCCAATTTTTTCTTTTTTGTAATTGGGAAAGAATGGGTAGAATCTAAACGCCTATCAACAGAGGGCAAATTAACTGAATTCAAATACTTCCATGTGATAAATACCATGTACACATGAAAAAGAAGAATGGTATCACTCTACAAATACTGACATGGAGCTAGCAAACTAGGATTTGGTACCTAAATGATGAGAAAGGGACATTTGTATGAAGATCTAGGGTCAGATGTACAGACTTAGGTAACACCACCACCAAACACTGGGTTGTACATACTGACAGAACAGAAAGAAGGACGCCAAAGACTGTGGTGACATGGATGAGGACTGGGAGGGTTAAGAATTGAAAACTAGGCCGCGATCACATGTAGCCCTGAATGTCATGGTAGAGAGCATCATTGTGCCATAAATATAATGGGAACCAGTAGAACATTTTAAGCAAATGCCATGGTTTATCTTTAAAGAATCACTCTACTCTCTGTATGGAATAGGAACTGTTTAGCAGTAATGGTGGAGTGAGGAGACAAGGTAGATGACCACAGCACCAGGCCATGCAAGAAATTCGAAGTGATGGCAGTGACAATGTGGTGAAGTCAATGGGTTGGGGAACATTCTAGAGACAGAAATGCTTATTTCCTCTTCTTTTCATAGTTCTTGATTTTCTTCATTTCTAATGGAATAATGTTGCTATACACTTGGGTTTATTGTCTGATTTTGTGTTCTTTAAATCAATGGGGCATAAATAAAAGTTCTATATAAAAATAAAAGTGTGTGTGTGTGTGTGTGTGTGTGTGTGTGTGGCATAAGCTAAGTAGTAACAGCATGAATATACATGTGGGAGCAAGAGCCAAGAATCCAATGGACCAGACTTCAAAGTTATGTTTTTTAAACATTTTATTTTCTTTATATCTAAAAGGATATGACTGCTAATAACTACTCCCAGAGTGGGATGAAAATTAAAAGTTAATATTAAAAGTATACGGTAGATTGTCCAGCACATTGAAGATGGTCAGCAATCACTTGGAATCAAAATGGGGAGGACCGTGGATATCATCTCATGAGGAAGATCTAGGGATTTTTGCACAGGGGGCTGAAGTGCAAAGCAATATTTTAGGATGATGGATCTTGGGCTGGGGGTGTAGCTCAGGGGTCAAGCATTTGTCTACTATGCATGAGGCCCTAGGTTGGATGCCCAGCACTGAAAAAGAAGATGTATCTGGAGGTTGCATATAAAGAGGAAAGGCCAGTAGGAGATTATTGCATTCTTCACAACATTTATATTAGAAAGGGAAAGAAGAGATCTCATTATCACCACTGACAGACAAAGAAGAGAATGACTCACCTCAGGTCAAACAACAAATCAGGGGTGGAAATGAGAGCGGGCTGGAAATCACGCTTCCTAGTCTAAGTACGCTAATTCTCTAGACCTCTGCTGCCTACATTATTCAAATACGGTACGTGAATCTGGCTATTCCTGTGACCTTTTTCAAATATTAAAGCTCACTGCAACCCACTAGATAAATAATATACCAAAGGTCAGGGAATAGAGAAAATAGTGGTTCTCCCAAGTTCAAAAAATTTTCCCCTGTCTTTACAATTTGTCTCTACTAATTTCCAACTTTCTTCTAAAATCAAAGCTGTTATTTAAATGTCATCAAACTTCCTCTTGGCTCCTGCTGAATCCGTATTTATATATAAAGTGTGCGTACATGAGGTATGTATGGATGCATCACACACATTATCTTGTGTGAACGTGATCTGTCTCCATTAACTCAACAGCTCAGAAAACACTTCTAAAGAGAAATCATCACTTAGTTTACCACATCTTTAGAACAAGTAAAGGTTTTTACAAATCCCTCCAGAAACTACATTAGATAAGTGAGAACTTGAAAACCCTGGTGATTAGTGAAGAGAGCAAACTACCATATAAAAACAAAACATGAAGTCATTTGAGATCCTTCAGTAATTAACTGCTGTACTTTCCTGGAGATCTAGTGTATATTCAGATCAGGGAAACATGGGTGTAGTGGTACCTGGAACAGGTAGTAGATAATGTTATCCTCTGGTTCACCCAGGAGGAACAATACACACAACTCCCTGATCTAGAGATATGCCCTGGGTGATAGGAGAAAAGTGGTCTATATAACAAAGACCAAATACTCCTGCTTCTCAAATTTTGAGACTTTGGTCCATAAAAATCTCATTGGAGCTCTACTCACTTCCAATTTGTAGCTGAGCAAGGCATCTAGAGTAGTTTTGAGCAGCAGGGTGAGATTGATTGACACATTTTGATTAGACAGTTTCCTGTTCGCCTTCTTTCTCTAAGCAATATTCAGTAACAAAGGGCCTTATATAAGTCTACACCATGAAGACATTCACAAAATATTACATTCACTGAAGCGATAAGATGAAGAGATAGCAGAGAGGAAAAGAGAACCTTCACAGGCAGTCTGCCCTCAATTCCCATGAAGGCGCTCTCCCCATTACACAGCGTCCTGGAATTCTGGCACACCATTAATTCCCCTGACAATAGTGAAGCTAACACTGCACATGCGGAAAGTAGGTGGTCAAGACATTTTTCCTGACTGCAATTGAATTGAAAAGTATGAAAAATTTGTTATGAAAAATGATTGAATTGAAAGGGACATATGCTCTGGTTCTTATTTTCTTTCTCTTCTCTGTTTTATGAAGTATAATTTATTGTGTGCTTGTAATTGTTTCTAGACACTTCACCTGCATTATCTTATATATCTATATTAATATAATATCTTATATTATCTATATTATCCTCACTGCAAAGCTATGCGATATAAACTAAGCAATCTGCATTTTAGAAAAGAGGAGACTGGGCACAGTTAGAGTGGGGCTGGGACTCTAATCACTTGACTTTAGAGCACCACTCTGCTTAGAGAAGTTGCCAAGTATAGAAGCAGAGGCTGGAAGAAGAACGGCGTGTTCACAGACCACCAGTATAAGTCATGGAAACAGGAAATGGGATGAAGGGTGCTGTGGTGAGAAGCCCAGGCTTTAGCCAGCACCACTGCATCCGAACGCTACCCGTGCCACCAACTAACCCTGCAATCTTAGGCAACTTACTTACCTTCTCCCAGCCTCAATGTATTCATTTGGATGGTACTGTTTTAGCTATTATTCATATTCTCATCATATTTTTTTTGATGCCAAAGGTTCTATTCCCAGTTTGATGTCTCTAAAAGTCAATATGTGTCATATCATCAACGTTGAATAATCTTTCTCAGTGGAAAGGCAGAGGAGTATGATGTAGCCAGTCGTTTTTGTACTGATACAGAAAATTAGTCTGCATTAAAGGTGCTGTTCTCTAACTCATTTGAGTTCTCCGCATTGATAGCATCGCATGCAATTTCATTTTCACTGAAATATACATAGCTAATTGTCACTTAAACATCTTCAAAAAGGATAACACTATGAGGGCTATGAGGCAGATCCCATATGCAGAAGACTGCCACGTCCAGGTAATGCAATTAGAGTCAGCAGAGAGTGCCAGTGTTTCAGAATAAATCGTTAAGACTGTTAAAGGTAGTGAAGCACAGCATTGCTGATTCATGCATCATGAGGGACTATCACTGGGGCACCAACAGCCGCCTGACAAATGTTTCTACTGGGTTTTCAAGAGAAGCTATTAAACTTCCAGCAGCATGTAATTCAATTAAAGGAAAAATGGAACTATGAATTAACAAGCAAGAAATGCAAACAAAACATCTAAAAATGACTATCACTAAAGTCATGAGCATGTATTATAAAAGGCAGCATGTCAAGATCAAACCACAATTCCAATACCCTAAAGAAAATCAGAAGAATCATTAAACCTCACCTGTAAAAGAAACCAGGTTTGATTACGATATTGAGAGAGATAGGAATATGCAATTGCACTGATGAACCTAACCTATCATTTGTTCCTAAAACAAATGTTTGCCTTTTATACTCACTTTCAAAAGTCTCTGATAAAAATTAATTTTGTGTCTTAGAATAGATGGCATCTTTAGGAAAAAGTAATGTGAGGTCATAGTTATGAATGTGCAGAAGTTTATTAATTTCCTACTGGTCTTTTTACAAATCACCCCCAATCATAGTGACTTAGAACAACATAGTTTATTCTTATAGTTTCTGAAGGTCAGAAGTCCAAAATAGGTCTTATAGGACTAAAATCAAGGAGTCAGCAGGGCTGTGTTCCTTTTGGAAGCTAAGTGGCAATGTAAATTAATACCGCCATTATGGAAACCATTGTGGAGAGTCCTTCAAAAAATTAAAAACAAAACTACCATATGATCTAGCAATCCCACTACTGAATATATATCCCAAAGAAATAAAATCAGTATGCTGAAGAGACATCTGCACCCCCATGTTCACTGCAACGGTATTCACAACAGCCAAGAAATGAAAACAGCCTAAATGTTCATCAATCAATGAATGGATAAAGAAAATGTGGTATGGTCTGGGGGTGTTGTTTAGTGGCAGAGCACATGCCTAGCATGTGTGAGTCCCTGGATTCAGTCCCTGCCAGAGAGAGAGAGAGAGAGAGAGAGAGAGAGAGAGAGGCGCAAGGGATGGAGGGAATATGCACAATGGAGTATTATCTGGAGAGAATTCATTCCTCGCCTTTTCTAGCCTCTAGGTGTTGTCTGCATTCTTTGGCTTGTGGTTCCTTTCTCTCTTCAAAACTGACAATCACATAATTCCAATCTCTGGTTCCACCAGCATGTCTCTTTCTCTGATTCTCCTTAGTTAAGATCTCTGATTTTCCTTAGTTAAGATCCATGTGATTACATTGGGATCACCAAGATATTGTAGGATAATCTCTCTATCCCAAAATTCTTAATTACATCTGTAAAATCTTTTTTGCTGAGCAAAGTAACATAGTCATAGATTCTGGGGATTAGGACACGATCTATTTGGGGATCTGCTATTCTGCCCACCACAAAAAGTAAGCTGGTGGTGGATTGTAATGGGTTTTGTTTACCATGTCAGAAATTTAGACCTTGAGCAGAGGAATGTCCATGAAAGCTGCATCTACTTACTTACTGAGCTTTCTACCCCAGCAATGTCTTTGCCATCTTCAATTCTCTAACTTAAATTTATATTCCATGTTTAATCTGACAGCCCAGAAATGTCTGTGCCACTGTACTGCGTGCCTATAAGGCCTTACCATCCCCTTCCTTTAAATTGTCCTTGTTAGGAATAATCTTTGGAAAGGGAGAGTTTACCCTCAGAGAAACCTTTCCTCAAATCAGAAGTTATCTGATGTGGGCATATCACTACCCCATATTCCCCTTCAAATCCTACTTTGTAAAATTTAGAAACCCATAATTGTGTCGCAGAGTCAAATTGTTTAAGGAAGGCAGCTCCATGCTTGAATGAAAGGGTCAAACTAAACCACCAGGCTATGCTTAGAGACATGGGTGACCTCATCCTCAGGACTGTGGGCCATGATTTGCATCAAGTTTACCAGTCCAATGTTAAAATAACTTCTCCAGAAAGTATGTAGAGGATAAAGGTAGCCCAGAACACTGTTAACAACATCAGTGATCAATGGACTTCTTTTTTTTTACTTTCTTCAAAAATAAAGGAAATGAAAAATTAAAATCTATATCAATGAAACTTTTTAAGTTACCATTTAACCATAAAAGCCAGGAAATGCAAGTATCTCAAGGGAACATTAGCTTGTTCATATTTCATGTGTTTCATTTTAAGGTATAACACTTAACAGTATAATTAGCAATCAAAAATATTTTATCTGTGCACTGTGGGTGTTTGATGTTATTATGAGATCCTTGATTTTTGCATTTCCTGACTTCTGTGTTTAAATGTATAACCTTAATGTTGCATTATTGTCGTGTCTTACATTAGTTATTGATGGCTTGTAAATGAAATAGATGCCCTCGCAGGTCTTTTCTACCTCTAACTTCCGTAGATAATTTCTGCAGACACACATTTTATGAACCAATATTACAGAAGCTCTATAAAAACCATAATGGAAAACAACACAATTCTTACTGAAATGTATGGGAGTTCTAAAAGGTTTTTCACTTTGTAACAATTACGTTGAATCTCTTTGAAAGGTTGTTACATGTTTTGCTTCTTCTTGTCATTACATCAATTTTACCTTGCACTGAAAACCTATTTCAAAAATTAAATCCCCACAGCAATTTCCAACCTATCAAGGGCTTAAATGCAGCCATATAAAGCCTACATCATGTTTTCTCTACAAATCACTAAGGTTCAAGGTAAGGGACACTGAATCAGTACTTGGAGGTATTTTAATTGTGAAAATCATGTATTTTCTTCAATATTAATGTTTCTTTTCCCATTGTTACATTTCCTTGGCAAATAGCAAAGTGATAGTAGATTAATTGACAAAGATATTTCTAATTAAATCTTTTCAAACTCAAAAGTCTAGCTTTCAGACACACGTGGTTTTATCAAGAGTTAAAAATAAATCCTGAGACTAGATGTAACTTATGTGAGTCAATCTCACCAGGTAAGGAAGATTTCTACCATGCCTGCTTGTCCTTAGAATCCCACCTCCACCTCCAAATTCAATGGAGAAGAGTAAGCAGCACTCAAAATCCTAAACTGCTGTTACTTCCTTGTCTAAATCCAAACACTGGTTTACCAAAGTACTCTTAATCTTTGTATCACACTGATAACACTTCATATATCAGCAATTTTTGAATTCAAAATTAGAGATATGATGAAAATATCTTTTAATGAAAGAACAAACTTGAGAAAGTGACTTTTTAAACAAGTTGTGATTTTACTGGTACAGAAAGTTCAAGGAGCAACACATCTGCTTAGTACACTTGTGGACTGGTAGCTGACTTTGGCATGGTGGCTTACGATTTAATTAATTCAGCCACCTAAGGAAAAAATGCTGAAATTTTTGGTGTTACATGCTCACATTCTCTAGTTTAATTTCAAGCTTAGAAACATTTAGTTCCAATACATAACCATTATGTATAGTACACATGTATGCAAAATATTCTTCTCCATGAATCCAGGTTATTTCAGCCTCAGATAAGAAATTATAGATGTACCAGATATGTGTGTGGAAGGAAAGAGGGAAGTATGCATATGTGCAGATCTCAATAATGTTTCTAAAAATATTTCCACTACAATTTGTGCTTCTGAGGGATAACACATAAAATATTTTTTGTGAACTATGGTACATTGCATCTTAACAGGAAAAATCAATATGTTCGTGTGAGGATACTCAAGAAAACAGGCAATTGTTTTTGGAGTTCAAATTGGTTATAGGAAGATTGTTATGGTAAGTCCCTCAGAAAAAAGGTTTCTGAGAGTTCTCATTATTATCAAACTTTTCTTCCAACACAAAACTAGTGGTACTAATTCATATTAATTACCTAAGAGAAGATGCATTTGTAGAACAGCATTGCTATAGAGTAAGGGTCAGCAAACTTTTTCTGTAAAGTGTATCTGTTAACTCTCTGGAAAGGACCAGGTAGTAAATATTTTAGCCTTTGCAGACCATATAGAGTTTCTGTCACATATTCTTTGTGGCTTCCTTATTTATTCGTTTAGAGATTTTTAAAAAAAACTCACTAGAAATGTAAAATGTTATTATTGGCTATGTACCATAGAAAGCAGGTATCAGAATTGATTTATCCTCTAGACTCCAGTTTGCCTACTCATGCTGCACAGTGAGGAATGGCAAACACTACCAAATGTAAGTCCCACAAGGTTAAGTCTGATTCCCTAATACCTTTATCCTTTGCTGCCTAACAAGGCTTTACAAAATCCCAAACTACAAGAATAGTCATTGATTTCACTCACAATTCTGCATATAAGCCCGCTGCTGGATCATAGGACTGTGAGCTGAGATGGCTTAGCTGAAGCTAAAGATCCGCTTCAAGATGGCTCACACAACCTTACAGCTACTCGAAGAGGGCATAGGCCCAACACTTCAACACATAGGCACAGGTAAAGACTTCCTCAACAAGACCCCAAAGGCACAGGAAACTAAAATGAGGATTAATACGTGGGATTGCATTAAACTAAAGAGTTTTTGTGCAGCAAAGGAAACAATCAAGAACCTCAACAGAGAACCGACAGAATGGGAGAAGA
>PVJS01052666.1:0-13541 GCA_004027185.1 Glis glis
TGGGTTCCATCCCCAGTAACACACACACACACACACACACACACACACACACACACACACTCTCACACACACGATAGATATATATAGATATAATCCCAATGCTACTACTGAACTCACACTACTCATGATCTTGAAAATCAGTATGTTCATTCTTTGTACCCCAGTGCTAATAGCAGTGCCAGCCAGAAAGGATGCATCCAAATGATTGGAATGGATTCTAACTTTTGATTTTCTTTTCTCCCTTCTCTCCAGTAAATGGCATAAATCACAGCATAACCTAATTTTAAAAGACACAAATACACTTTCTTTTTTCCATCTGCCCAAGGGATGAAAGAAAGGCATGAAGCTTAGATTAGTCTTCAGAATGCAAAACATGAAAGTTGTTGAAAAAAGGGTCTGAAAGCATACGCCAGCAGGTCTCCAGCTGGGACAGGCAGGGATAATTTACTACCTCATTAATTGACACACAAAACAAACAACCAGCAGCTGCAGTGGTGTGTGAGGCAATTACTTGGCGCTGACACGTGGACCCTGGCTGTGACTAATCACCTTCTGAGTGTACAAGTGCCGATAGGTGCTCAAGCAAGCTCATGCTTGAAATGGGGGGAAACCAAAACAATCAGAGAGGGGAATGACAGGAATCTATGATTTAAACAAAAATTAGAATCAACTCTTGAAAGTGACAGAGGCAAGATGTAACTGTTATTCCCAGCTCCTAGCACGGCTGCTACAGGACCTCCCCAGGCCCTGCACACCCCAACTAGGGGTGGGATGGGAGGTGCACAATCAGACCAATGGTGATGGATCTGCAGCACAGGGGAGCCTGGGAGAAGGGGAGGCAGCTTAGCATAAAGAGACAATTACAAAATTAGGTTTGTCCAGAAGTTGTTTTTTGGTTCCTCTGAGGGCTGACCATCTGACTGCTCAGGTCTCTGAACGCTGCTACCCTGGTTGCCAGGAGGAGGAGGCACCCTGCAGGGAAGCAGATATTCTCTGGCTCCCACCTTGCACTGGAATAGTAAGGGTTCCCTTCCTCTTCGAACCTCTGAATGACGGGCTCTTTCAAAGCTGCTTCATCAGCACTGGAGAACTGAAAAAAAGGGACCATGAATCAGTCATCTTCATTGGAAAAACCATTTATTTATTTATTTATTTATTTATTTATTTATTTATTTATTTATTTATTTTGCGGTGCTGGGGATTGAACCCAGGGGCATTCTACCTCCGAGCTACACCCCCAGCCCTATTTTTTATTCTTTATTTTGAAAACAGGGTCTCACTAAGTTGCAGAGGGCCTCACCAAGTGGCTGAGGCTGGCCGCGAACCTGTGATCCTCCGGTCTCAGCCTCCCAAGTACTGGGATTACAAGCGTGCGCCACCACGCCCGGCTGGAAAAACCATTTAGATGACCTCAAAAAAAGAGACAACAGATTTCATGAATAGTAATATTACAACCAACATGTGCACAGTGATATACAGATTACAAGTAATGCTTTAACACACATGATCTTACCTGAAACATTAGTATCAAGTCAGTGCACCATTACTTACATCTCTCTTATCAGAAACAACATCCTGAGGTCATTCAGTGTACAGTCAAAGACAAATCAAAACTTGTAATCACTGTATTCCAGCAGGGCAAAGTAATGGATGTAAATCGTTAAGTATCACAGAAGAGCTACATTACATTTAGCAGCCTCTACGAGGTAGAGAAGGTAGAGAAGCATAAGATTTGCATTCAAAAATAGCCATTTTTGAGTTGGGTGTGGTGGTTTATGCCTGTAATCCCAGTATTTGGGAGGGTGAGACAAGAGGATCACAGGTTCCAGGCCAGTCTCAGTAACTTAGTGAAAGCCTCAGCAACTTAGCAAGACTCTGTCTCAAAAATAAAAATTGAGCCGGGCGTGGTGGCGTACACTTGTAATCCCAGTAATTAGGAGACTGAGACCGGAGGATCCGGGTTCACAGCCAGCCTCGCCTACTTAGTGAGGCCCTCTGCAACTTAGTGAGACCCTATTTCAAAATAAAGAACAAGGCCGGGCGTGGTGGCGCACGCTTGTAATCCCAGTACTTGGGAGGCGGAGACCGGGGGTTCGCAGCCAGCCTCAGCGCTCACTCTCTCTTTCTCTCTTTCTCTCCCTGTCTCTCTCTCTCTACCTAGTGAGGCCCTCCGCAACTTCGTGAGACCCGGTTTCAAAATAAAGTATAAAAAAAAATAGGGCCGGGGGTGTAGCACGGAGGTAGAAGGCCCCTGGGTTCAATCCCTGGTACCGCAAAAAAAAAAAGAAAGAAAGAAAGAAACTTAGTGAGGCCCTCTGCAACTCAGTGAGACCCTGTTTCCAAATAAAAAATAAAAGAGGGCTGGGGGTGTAGCTCAGAGGTAGAAGGCCCCTGGGTTCAACCGCCAGCACCACAAAACAAACAACACATTCCACATCAGAAACAAATGACTATTTCAAATAAATTCCATCATCTTTTATGTAAATGCTTTAATATCATTTATACATCAAAAATTTGGAGGGAGATTCACTAATATCATTTATAGGTCAAAAATTTGGAGGGAGAACCACTAATACATTATATTTTCCTTTCATATATAAAAAAGGAGCAGGGCGTGGTGGCATACGCTTGTAATCCCAGTACTCGGGAGGCTGAGATAGGAGGATTGCAGGTTCAAAGCCAGCCTCAGCTACCTAGTAAGGCCCTCCACAACCTAGTGTGACCCTGTTTTAAAGTAAAGAATTAAAAATAGGACTGGGAAGCCAGGCGTGGTGGTGCACACTTGTAATCCTAGTACTTTGGGAGGCGGAGACAGGAGGATCCCGGTTCACAGCCAGCCTCAGCTCTCTCTCTCTCTCTCTCTCTCCCTGTCTCTCTCTCCCCCTCTCTCTACTTAGTGAGGCCCTCCGCAACTTTGTGAGACCTGGTTTCAAAATAAAGTATAAAAAATAGGGCCAGGGGTGTAGCGCAGAGGTAGAACTGTTTCAAATATAGACCCTGTTTCAAAATAAAGAATAAAAAATAGGGTTCAATCCCCGGTACCGCAAAAAAAAAAAAAAAATACGACTGGGGATGTAGCTGGGATGTAGAATGCCCCTGGGTTCAATCCCCCGTACTGCAAAAAAAAAAAAAGGACGAATTCAAACATCTGTATATCAATTAATCAAAGAACAACTATTTAATAAGAGATTACTATGTGAGGCTTCATAGAGTTTAGGACCCATCTTCAAAATTCCAGGTAGAATTTCATACCCCCAACTCCACTACCGCATCCCCACCCCCCCACCCCATCTGGACACACAAAAGCAAAGCCATGCTTTTGCTTTGATACTAGTTGGTACTGAAGTGAATCTAAAGCCTTTTGATTTGAGTCTGCAGCATTCCCGCTGCTTGGCAAAGGAGGCCAGGGTGGATGCATTCAGGGAGACAGGAACCACCTCTCTGGCTTTTTATTTTCCCAGCTCCACAAGCCAAGTGGTAGAACAGATGACCCATGAAGGGCAGGATGGAGTCTGAGAAGACAGGCCTCCCCTGTTGGACACATCCTATGAGCCAACAGTGTGCCTGAGCAACCTCAAGAATACACGGCAGGTATTTTAAGGCTTTGAGCAAAACAGTTAAAAGTTGTAACTAATAAAAACCAATGCAAAATTTCGGAAGAATCTCTAACACAAACAAAACAATCCATTGTCAAAGCAGCCCCTCACTGACTTGCCTTTCATCAAGTTTCCACTGCCCTTTCCAGTTTTCTTTACTTATACCTTCATAGAATACTAATCTTATTCAATTCTCAGTTGACGACCGAGCATCCTTTTTTTTTTTTTTTTTGTGGTACCGACTCTACTCAAAACATCTTTAACAACAATCTAAAAGTAAAATGAGGCCGGGTGCGGTAGCTAATCCCAGTACTTGGGAGGCTGAGACTGGAGGATCCAAGTTCGCAGCCAGCCTCAGCTACTTAGTGAGGCCCTCCGCAACTTAAGAGTGAGACTCTGTTTCAAAATAAAGAATAAAAAAATAGGGCTGGGGTGTAGCTCGGAGGTAGAATGCCCCTGGGTTCAATCCCCAGTGCCAAAAAAAATAAAATTAAATTAAAAAAATAAAAGTAAAATGAGGAAAACAGAATCCTGCTGCTTTCCATCATAAAAGCAAAGCAGTAAATCAGATTTATTTAAGTCTTGCTAACTTCCAGTGACTAAGAATCAAACATCATTATGCCTCAGGCACTCATAGGAAATTTCTGAAAGATTTGTAAGTGACCACAGAGGTACCTCAAATGAAATGGCATGTGTGTGTGTGTGTGTGTGTGTGTGTGTGTGTTTTACTGGGAATTGAACCCAGGGGTGTTCTACCTCTGAGCTACACCCCCACCCCTTTTTAGTTTTTATTTTGAAGCAGGGTCTTGCTAAGTTGCTGAGGCTAGCCTCAAACCTGTGATCCTCCTGTCTCAGTCTCCCACATATTGGGATTATAGCCATGTGCTACCATGCCCAGCTGAAATGGCTTTTTTTTTTTTTTGCGTTACCAGAGATTAAACCTAGGGGCATTCTACCTCCAGGCTACACCCCCAGTCCTATTTTTTATTCTTTATTTTGAAACAGGGTCTCACTAAGTTGCGGAGAGCCTCACTAAGTAGCTGAGGCTGGCCACGAACCCGGATACTCCGGTCTCAGCCTCCCAAGTACTGGGATTACAAGCGTGCACCACCACACCCAGCTCCTGAAATGGCTTTTTTTTTGCAGTACCGGGGATTGAACCCAGGGGTGTTTTACCTCCGAGCTACATCCCCGGCCCTATTTTTTATACTTTATTTTGAAACCGGGTCTCACGAAGTTGCAGAGGGCCTCACTAAGTAGCTGAGGCTGGCCACGAACCCGGATCCTCCGGTCTCAGCCTCCCAACTACTGGGATTACAAGCGTGCGCCACCACACCCGGCTTCTGAAATGGCTTTTAAAAAGAAAGAAAGAAAATGTATGAGTAAGCCTTAATTGCTGAAACAACTTCCGGTCAGCATTTCCTAAACCCTCCCCGTAAATGCAGAGGGATTCTGGGTGCTTTGCTCCTGGGCCCCAGAGTGTTTATTGGTTAAAGCCAAACCCAGGTGGAGGAGAAATGTCACTTACCTGTTTCCCTTCCCGGGCTTTTTGGTCCTTTGCTATTGTAGCTAACACATTGGCTGCCTGTTCTCCTCCCATCACTGAAATCCGAGCATTTGGCCACATGTAGAGAAATCTTGGGCTAGGAGGAAAAAAAAAGAGAATGATCAAGTTAATTCAATGTGCAATACAGAGATTTTCAGAGGCCACATTTGCCTTTTAAATAAGTGGTTCTTATTTCCAGCTGCACATTTATAGTCATCTGGGGATGTTTTAAAAAACAAAAACAAACGAACAATGCCTGGAGCCCATTGCAGACCAGTCTCCAGAGGTGGGATGGAGGTGATTTTTAATCTCTGGGTGATTCATTCTGAGTATAAAAGTATTCATAATATCCTCTTATTATCTGTGGCCATGTCCTGTTTCCACTCTTGATATTGGCTATTCTATGTTTAGTTTCACTGAGGGATTATCAAGTTTGTTAACCTTTTCAAACAACTTTGGGCTTACTCATTCCTCTATCTTAGGTTTGCTCCTTATTATGTCCTTCCTGTTGTTCTTGGGTTTAAGATGCTGTCTTCCTGAGCTGGATCCTCAGCTTGTTGATATTCAGCCTGGCTTCTTTTCCAGTACTGTATACACATTTAAGACTGTAAACCTTCCTCAAAGCAAGAACTTAGCTGCATTGCACAAGGTTTAATGAGTAGTATTTTCATTATCAGCCATTTCAAATATTTCCTAGTTTCTACTGTAGATTTTTTCCAAATACTACCTTTAGCATTAAGTTTAATTTCACCCTTCCAGATGATACAAATTAGATTTGCAAATGCCATTCTTTATCTCAAACCTGAAATGAACTGACCATTTATAACAGTACTTGAAGCATATTTCTTTCAGACAAAATCATGACAACCACCTACCTATATGCTCTGCCACACATCCCATAGTTTCCAGCCCCGTACGAGCCCCCAATGATGACAGTTATCTTAGGCACGTTGGCGCAGGCTACGGCAGCCACCATCTTGGCTCCATCTTTGGCAATTCCTTCAGCTTCGTAGTCTCTACCAACCATGAATCCTGGGAGAGAGAATAGAAACAGAGCCTCGAGTGATAGGTGATGGGATTAATGTGCAGGAGTCAATTCCAACCAGGTTTTGGAAGGACTTCTTGGTTCAGACTACTTTTACTACAAGCCTCTCACCCTAACAAAATATTCATTTGTGAAACATGCCCCCAAAAGCATGCTTTAAATAGTAAATAAAATTTTCTCTCATCATTTTGAAAATGTCCTTAGAACAGTTCTTTGGACACACACAAATCCAAAAATCAAAAGGAAGCAATCTGTCTTCCAGAAACTACCTGACAGCAGAGGCTTGATGGTGAGAGATTGTGACATGGCCAGCTAAGGAGAAAACACTGTGGCCAAGCAAACCACGAGGGCTTCCGTATGCACTGACCTGGTTTAAAGTAGAGACTGTTCCTTCTGCAGTACGGCTTAAAACTTTGATGGGATGAAGATTAATGTTTCATGGAGATGCTAGGAGTCCCTGCCAGTGACTCAATAGCAAGGTTAAAAATGTTTTTTGCTGGGAATAGTGGCACACACCTGTAATCCCAGTACTCAGCAGGTCAAGACAGGAGGATCACAGATTTAAGGCCAGCCTCAGCAACTTAGTGAGGCCCTGATTCAAAAATAAAAAATAAAAAGGGCTGAAGGTATAGCTCAGAGGTAGAATGCCCCGGGTTTAATCCTCAGTACCAAAAAAAAAAAAAAAGTTTCTCACTGTAATTATAGGATCTTTCTACTTCAAGCCCAGCTCTGCTGAAACTGCTCTGTGCTTCCCTGTGCCTCCCAGGACTTGGGCTCCTCCCTCTTCACCTTAGAAACACCAAGTGAGAGCCGGGTGTGGTGGTGCACACTTGTAATCCCAGTACTTAGGAGGCTGAGATAGGAGGATCATAGGTTCAAGGACAGCCTCAGCAAGTAGTGAGACTCTTATCAACCTAGTGACACCCTGTTTCAAAATAAAAATAAAATAAGGCTGGGGGTGTAGCTCAGAGGTAGAATACCCCTGAGTTAAATCTTCAGTACCAAAAAAAAAAAAAGTCAGTCTTCATTCGTCTCCTTCCCTAACCCAGTCTCAGTGAAGGCATTCCTTCCACCCACACACACTCTCTTGCCTAACTGGCAGTAACCATTCCTGCTGTGCTCATCTCCAGCATCGGGTCATCCGACGCAACTCAACCAGCTCTGATGGGGCACCTGTACTTGCGGTTGTCATAGGAACAACAGCAAGCCCTCGCCTTCACCCAGCACTCCTCCAGCTAGCCCACTCAGCTGGCCTTCAGAGCGGCTCAGAAGGCATTCAGCTAGTGCATCAGTCACTGTCAGGAGCCCAACTCCTCAGGAAGTCCTGCCTGATCCAACAAGTGTGCGTGTGTGTGTGTGTGTGTGTGTGTGTGTGTGTGTGTGTGTGAGAGATATACTGGGGATTGAACCCAGGGGTGTTCTACCTCTGAGCTTCACCCCCAGTCCTATCTTATTTTTTATTTTGAAACGGGGTCTGGTTAAGTTGCTGAGGGTCTCACTAAGTCGCCCAAGCTGGCTCTGAATCTGCAATCCTTTTATCTCAGCCTCTCAAGTACTGGGATTATAGGTGTGTACCACTGTGCTGTACTCCAAAACTAATTAAGAGCCTTTGAACCTGAGGTAACCACATATGACTTAGAAGGCTGAAGAGGAAACAAGTTTTCTGCTAGCTAACATACCTGAGTATCTCCTCTATGTCAGATACAGGGCAACATACAAAGAAGCAGAGCAGAGAATCACAAGATTCTACAAAAAAGAACTCCAGAGCCATAACGGACCTTAAAAATCATCTGTCCACTGTGTGAAGATCATCCCTGCGGCATGAAGTCCAGGGAGGTGACAGAACTCACTTCAGTCATACCATTCTTGGGGTTAAATGCAAATCCCCAGACCTTGTTTCAGGGTGTATGTACAAAAATATTGCTTCAGCTAGAATTAACTGTACAATAAAATCTCACTCACGTGTCTGGGGGGAGGGGTACAGAGGTAAATATACAAAGTGCTGTGTGCATGAATATTTGTATCACTTTGAATCTCACTAAGATGCATAATTACAATGCATCAATAAAAGTAGAAAATAAATATCTATCATCTCTGTGGGGGAAAATGGTAAAAGGATGACCATAGCATGTGCCCGAAATCCTTTAGGGGGAACAAAGTCCTGGGAAAGAGATAATGTGTCAGATAACCCTCTCTGGCAATGATCAGATGGGGGACAGCCTGTTGCTCTCTGGGCGGGTGGTGTGCATGTGCCATTAAATGTTTGTGATGGCCAGGCATGGTGGCACATGCCTGTAATCCTAGTACTTGGGAGGCTGAGACAGGAAGATCACAGGCTCATGGAAAACCTAAGGAACTTAGAAAAACCCTGTTTTAAAATTAAAAATTAAGCCAGATGTGGTGGTGCAGGCTTGTAATCCCAGTACTTGGGAGGTTGAGACTGGAGGATCTGTGTTCGCAGCTAGCCTCAGCTACTTAGTGAGGCCCTCCACAACTTAGGGAGACCTGTTTCAAAATAAAGCATAAAAAATAGGGCTGGGGGTGTAGCTCAGAGGTAGAATGTCCCTGGGTTCAATCCCCAGTACTGCAAAAAAAAAAAAAACATAAAATAGGGCTGGGAGTGTAGCTCAGAGGAGAATGCCCCTGGGTTCAATCCCTAATACCCCAAAAAAAGTTTGTGATGTACAAAACACAGAAACTACTTCATTTGGAGAAACATGGATAATCTCCTTAAAATATTTAACATTCATTAAGGAAGTGTTAATCCTTAAAGAGATGCTATAAAAAGCATGACCAATAGATCTTTCTGCACTAAAATATGAGCCACAATGGATCGTGCAGCTCTAGAATAAATATCACCAAACTGATTAGGCTATTTTCTCACCAGTGATGTTCTGGAGAAACAGCAGAGGAATATTTCTTTGGCAACATAGCTGGATGAAGTGAGCACCCTACAAACAAACAGCATCAAAATCTTTTATTAAAAGAGGAATTAACCCCAAAACCATCATGCATCCTACCAAAAACATACATTGTGTCAAAGACAAGAAAGAATACCCTTTGTTTGCCTAGTATGACCTTCTGTTAACTGTGACAGTAATTGTGCAATGCTGCGTCATTATCAATAGGACAGATGTGCTTGTGGGTTTGCACGGCACTGATTTTGCACGATCGCCTCTATAACCATGGGCAACTGCTATGTCCGGGATGAAATTAATCACCAACAACCCAAGCAGCAAATGGAACTTCAGTAACAGAAAAGAAAGAACTGCTGTCACAGAGAATTGCTGAACTTTGCTGTAAAATAAATCTGTAGTTCTCCACTTTAGAAAAGATAGAATATAAATCCTTCTAGGGTATCCAGGATGCCATTTACATCTTTATGACCATTTGAAATTCCTTCATGCATGGAGATTATAGTAAAATATGTCTTTCTTACCAACATGCCCCAAGAAATAAATGGGATTTTTTGATTAGTTGAGCAATAAGAGAACTTCTAGTCCCCTTCAGTTTATGAAATTATTCAATGATCCAAAAAGGTAACTACTCTTTCCCTATCTTCTAAAGATTACGTGAGCAAGAAACACATTAAAAACCATTTGCTTTATGTTTCACTCTGTTTGTAGATGTCGTTACCTCTATGGGAAATGCTTTGGCAGATACAGAACTGCAAAGTAATTGCTCAGCCACAATATGACTATGTTTACAGAAATGAGGAAATCACACAGACCTCTGGGGCTTATTTCAACAAATGAAATGTCAGACTGGGGCCAAATACAACTCCTCCTGAGTTTATTTGTGCCAAACTGACAGATAAAACCAGGTGGTTCGTCAGGCCTCAGTCTGACATTTCCTCAACTGAAATAAGTAAGTTATAGAGTCATTAGAAGTCATTACTTCAGAAATATTTAATATTTTGGGAATACTCTATAATATTAAAAGAAAGTAAGCAAACCCTCTAAATAAGGCAGTATCAATATATATATATATATATATATATATATTTTTTTTTTTTTTTTTTTTTTTTTTTTGTGGCACTGGGGATGGAACCCAGGGGCCTTCTACCTCTGTGCTACAGCCCCAGACCTATTTTATTTTTTATTTGGAAACAGGGTCTCGCTAATTTGCTGAGAGCCTCACTAAGTTGCTAAGGCTGGCCTTGAACCTTCAATCTTCCTGTCTCAGCCTCCGAAGTACTGGAATTACAAGCATGCACCACCACACCTATGAATTTTTTAAAGAAAAAACTAAATAATTTTTATTAAAGTTTTTGTGTTTTGTTTTGTGTGGTACTGAGGATTGAACTCAGGGGCATTCTACCTCTGAGCTACTTCTGCAGCCCTATTTTATTTTTGTTTTGAAACTGGGCCTCACTAAGTTGCAGAGGGCCTCGCGTTGCTGAGGTTGGCTGTAAACCTGTGATCCTCCTGTCTCAGCCTCCCAAGTACTGGGATTACAGTACTTAAAGGTTCTTTATAATAAGATTATGGGTGATTTTTATTGTCTTTATTCTTACTTTCTGGTTTTCATTTTATATTCGAACTGAGGGAATGATACTGGATGGCAAAATACAGAAACTGGTTTTGTTGATAAAACATTTCACCAAAGTCAAATTCTTCCTCAATTAAGTATGAAAGAACTTAACTTCCTATTACCTATGTCAGTGAGGGACACTTAACCGGGTTCACTGAAAGGAAAGACAAGAATAAACTTTTATTTCTTCTTAAGACATTTTATCAAAGTACATGAGTTACATTTACCCAAGGTGAGAGAAATCTGAGTCAAAGATGCATGAAATCCAATACTAAGCCAAAAGGTATTCAAGAACCACAATATTTTAAAACCAGAACACCAGTAACAAGAACTCTTCCTGTTTCCAAAAAGTGAAAATAGAACAAAGTTCAATTGATGATGGGATAGAAGAGAATAAATAGCTCACATCTCAGAAGCACCATAATAGGACAGCTGAGTCTCTCTGGCACATGAAGCCTTAGAGAAAGAGACCCTTTCAGGACAAGTCTTCCCAACCTTCTTAGAATTGTCCTCTAGAAATTATAATTTAAGTATGCTGTAAGAATTTTTCTAAAACAAGTGTATTTGATTCTTTTTAATATGCTGCAGAGCCGGGTGTGGTGGCGCACGCTTGTAATCCCAGTACTTGCGAAACTGAGACAGGAGGATCGCAGGTTCGTGGCCAGCCTCAGTTACTTAGTGAGGCCCTCCACAACTTAGTGAGACCCTGTTTCAAAATAAAGAATAAAAAATAGGTCTGGGGGTGTAGCTCAGTGGTAGAATGCCCCTGGGTTCAATCCCCAGTACCACACACACACACACAAATGCTGTAGATAGTTCATCACAACATATTAATGTAAACCATCATAAAAACTTTCTTTTTTTTTTTTGCGGTACCGGGGATTGAACCCAGGGGCATTCTACCTCCGCGCTACACCCCCAGCCCTATTTTTTATACTTTATTTTGAAACCGGGTCTCGCGAAGTTGCGGAGGGCCTCACTAAGTAGAGAGAGAGAGATAGAGAGAGAGAGAGAGAGAGAGACAGGGAGAGAGAGACAGGGAGAGAGCTGAGGCTGGCCGCGAAACCGGATCCTCCGGTCTCCGCCTCCCAAAGTACTGGGATTACAAGTGTGCGCCACCACGCCCGGCCATGAAAACTTTCAAACACCAACATGCATGCACAGGCATAAACACATACACAGTGTTCTGTCGGCCAAGGTAGCTGGTTAAACATTAAAAAGCTTTTACGCAATCCATTTTAAGTCATTACTTGACCTTTAATTTTGCTAAATTAAAACAGAAAATCTTGAAGCATTGTTAACAGTACTTGCCTTTTTTGCACATTCAGAAAATAGAACTCCATTGTTTCCAATGATGCCTACAGGGTATCCAAATATTCGAGCAAATCCTCAAAAGAAAATTCAAAAGAACTTATGGTTTTCAAAGGGCTTTTAATTCATAACAGAGGCATAGTTATACATTCCTTAATTGCAGATCAAAGTTTAAAATGTAAAGAGATTTTTTTATAGTATAAAACAGCTCATGTCACAGCTCTTTATACCTATGGTACTAGAATCTGGTTTTGTTTTGTTTTTTGCTTCTCAAATGAGTCATGTTACATGTAAAGTTATCTGTTTGGTTGCTTTGGTTAAAAGATTGACTCGAAGTGTCATCATCTCTTCATTCATTTAACAAGTATCTGAGTGCCTGGTATGTACCAGACACTAGGGATATTCTGAAATTTAACAAACCAAAGGCACAGATAGAGCCATTTAAAAGTCAACATTCAGAGCTATTGGCCAGCTTGACCAAAAATGCCTGTGGTAACAATAGGCCCTTAAAAAGGTAAACTCAGGGAAGCAATTTTAAAAAGAAAAATAAATTAAAAAAATAAGAAGTCAAGTCCGGAGGTAACCAAGTTTAAAACAAGAAATCCAGTTAAGCTTAAAAGAATGAATCACTTCACTTTAATTTCTCTGTATCTTTCTTCTTTCCACAAGTGTCATTTATCTATCATCCCCACTTCTACTACCAGTCCAAACACTCCCCCATACATACACACTCACACATACAAGAAACAAGGGAAGAGGGAGAAAGCAACTGAAATCTCCTAAAAGGTACTTTAGGAGATTTCAGAGGAGGCTAATTATTCTGCAAACCAGAAGAACTTGACTAGAGAGAGCTTCCCTAGAGGGATTTTCAACAAGCCAAGGGTGGGTTGAACATCTAAGCATTTAACAGGGTAGAAGTCTGCAGGAGTAGCATATTACAAGTGAGGAATGTGCCAGATTCCTGACAGGCGAATCCATCTATCTGAATAGGTATCAAATACTTGGAGCCCAAGAATCCACATGCTGTGCTAGGTAAAGTGGGTCAAAGGTCACTTGCTTGCAAAAGTCCCCGCACCTGGACTCTGCCTGTTCAAGCTCCAGTTGCACAGGCTGTGGGACCTGACACAAAGCAGGTGCTCCAAAACATCACAGAAGAAAAACTATGGAGTAAGAGTGTGTCAACATGTTGATAAGTCAAAATGCTGACTTTTTAAAGATGTGGGTTTTTTTTCTTTACCCTTGCCTTGTTGTGATTTTTTTTTTTTTTTTTTTTTTTTTGCGGTACTGGGGATAGAACCCAGGGGCGTTCTACCTCCGCGCTACACCCCCGGCCCTATTTTTTTATACTTTATTTTGAAACCGGGTCTCACGAAGTTGCGGAGGGCCTCACTAGGTAGAGAGAGAGACAGACAGACAGGAAGAGGGGGAGAGGGAGAGAGAGGGAGAGAGGGAGAGAGAGAGAGAGAGAGAGAGAGAGAGAGCGCTGAGGCTGGCCGCGAACCCGGATCCT
>PVJS01052667.1:0-13538 GCA_004027185.1 Glis glis
TTTGTGGCTGCGTAAAATTCCATTGTGTACATATCCCATAGTTTTGTGATCCATTCATCTGTTGATGGACACCTTGGCTGGTTCCAAAGTTTGGCAATTGTGAATTGTGCTGCTATAAACATAGATACACATGCATTAGTCTGGTAATTGGGTTTTAGTTCTTTGGGGTAGATGCCTAGAAGTGGTATTGCTGGGTCATGCAGTAGGTTTATTCCCATTCTTCTGAGGATCCTCCACACTCTTTTCCAAAGCGGTTGCACTAATTTGCAATTCCACCAACAGTGTAGTAGAGTTCCTACTTCTCCACATCCTCGCCAGCGTTTGTTGTTGTTTGTGTTTTTAATGATTGCCATTCTAATTGGGGTTAGGTGAAATCTCAGGGTAGTTTTGATTTGCATCTCTCTGATTGCTAATGATGTTGAACATTTTTTCATACATTTATGGGCTATTTGTATTTCCTCTTCTATGAAGTGTCTATTCAGTTCACTTGCCCATTTTTTTATTGGGTTATTTGTTTTTTTAGTGGTGAATTTTTAAGTTCTCTGTATATTCTAGATATGAGTCCTCTATCAGAGGGGTAGCTGGCAAAAATCTTCTCCCATTCTGTTGGCCCTCTGTTGAGGTTCTTGATTGTGGACTGAATCTCTAAAACTCTGAACTTTCATCTTCCAAAGTCCTCTAAATTGTTCTTGTCAGGTATTTTGGTCACAGTGACTAATACAATAGGTCTCACTCACTCAGTACCCCAACTTTGAAAGTAGGCAGGACAGGAATTATGCTTCATTGCACATGAGGATGTGGAGGGTGAATTAAATCCATTCATTCATGTATTCTTCTTTTTAGTACATCAGACATTAAATAGCAACCTTACCTATGATCCCGTTGAGTTTACCAACATAAAATTAGCACGCATCTAGCATCAGGAGTGTGTGCAAAAACAAAGCAAAACAAAGTAAAAAAAAGGAGACCTTGTCAAACCTGGGGGTCATGGAAGGCTTATCTGAGAAAGAGATTTCAAAATGGGACTAGGAAGGGGAAGAGGCAACTGGTTTGAGCCAGTGGGTTGCAGGAAGGGGCAGTGTCAGGGTAGGGTAAGAACAGGTTCAAAAGACCTAAAATGTAAGAAAGAGTTAACTATTTAAAGAGATGTTAGGAACAAGTTATGGCTAGAAATGAGTGAGAGGAGGTCAGGGTAAGTTGAAGAAATAAGTAGCAAAATTAGAAAGTTTAAGACTTTGAAATGAGTTAAAGAGATTAGTACTAATGGCTATTCCTTCCATGGAATATGGAGCCCTTGAGGATTGTCCAACTGTATCAGATTGTGAGCTTTTGTCTTTGATTAGTCTGTTTTACAATTCAGTGAAGATAGAAGGTACCTAGAAAACTTATAGCAGTGCAAATAATTTTGTTCAGATAAAAGCAAATTTGGGTCCAGTAGAATTGATTATCAGTCTATGGATAGACCCAGGGTTTTTTTTTTTTTGGCAAATTTTCAACATTCTTTTACATGTGAATTTGTAGTTCCTTCACTTCCCTGAGCAGGTTGTCGTATACTTTCTACTTTCCTCATTAATCAATTAAGTAAAGTTTTTGACACATGTCTATTTTGTACCTGTACACCCAGTAATTTCAGGTCCATACACCATAGCAATTTAGTGTAAGTGGACTCGTGTCCATTTTTCTTCATGGAGTGACTGATAGATCCCTGCACATACACCTTGATACTTTTGCATCCTCAAACTGGGCAAATGTTTTCCTATAAGTGGGTGACTTCACAATATTTCTTTGGTCATTTTCTATTATTTACATTAAGGTGTATTTTCTCTTGTCACTCTCCTTTCTATCACAACACACACACACACACACACACACACACACACACACACACACACGGTGCTCTGCAGAGAATGGGTGTTCTATGTAGAAGCTTCAGAGGCAGCCATATGGTCTGGAGCGTCCAAATGAATGGGCTGCAGGCTTTCACCTTGGCGCAGGTGATGCAAGTACCCACTGCTTTAGGTATTCATCTGAAGGAGCTATTACTGAAGGTTGGTGTTGTTAGCCATCTATCTCTGTCTCTTTGGGCTGCTATAACAAAATACCGTAGACTGGTAATTTATAAATAGTGGAAATTCACTGCTCACGGTTCTGGAGCCTGGAAGTCCAACTTCAAGATGCCGGTACGTTTGGTGTCTAGTGAGGGACCATTCCTCATGGATAGTTCCTTTTTTGTGTGCTTACATGGCACAAGGGCAAGGCAACTCTCTGGGGTCTCTTTTATGAAAGTATTAATTCCACTGTCAAGAGCAGAGCTTTCATAACTTAATCATCTCCGGAGAGTCCCTCCCTCTAGTATCATTTTGGGGATTAGGTTTCAAGATGTGTATATGGGGACAGGGGCACATGTTCAGATTAGAGCATCAGCCAGAGATTTTTGAAGGAGGTGGGGCCTGTGCAAGCGCTTAAGATGAATAGGATTCCAATAGCGAAAAGAGAGTATATGGCACAGAAAATTAGGACAATAATGACTCCTGGGGGAGAAGGTACGGTATGCAGAGGTGGTCAAAGCATGTTGTCCAGAACGTCCATTGAGCTGTTGTACTAGTCACAGTAGAGAGCAGTGACAGAGGCGGGGAATGAGGATGAGGCCCCTGCACTATTCGGGGGTCTTCGTGACACAGCAGAGAGAAATTGACTTGCAGCTTACTCTCTGCAGCCAACATTTGCACATAGGACCAGAGTTAGGCACAATAGGAGTAAGAGAACGGCATCTTAGCTAAGAACTAAGATTTTTGTTTGTTTGCTCCATAGTGAGGAAAAGAAGAAGAGGTGTCTGGAATCAACTAACAATGTCTGCCACATCCCATCTCAAGTAACACCTCGTTATTGCACTTGGCTGAGATGATTATGGAAAGATTGGTCTCTCCTTCCTTTGAATGTGACACTTGGCTTTTGTAGTGTAACAGGAAAGCCATTATTCTTTGTGTCCAAAATTAAAGATCTGAGCCCTGGCTCTGACTCTAAGTGGCAGTCCCTTGGGTTTTCTAAGCCTCTGAGCTTTCTTTTTCCTTGTCAGTGAAGTGAGAGAGATGTACTGGGAATTCTTCAGCATTCCTTCTCGGTCTCTTGTTAACATACTTGCCCTTCTTCTTATACCATCAGACCCTTAAGGTCAATGTTATCACCAGTTCCCTGGGCGCGGCAATGAGATAGATGCTCATGGAAGTAATACAGATAGATTCTGGTTAATTAAAGCTCTAGAGGAATGGGGGGATGAATGAGCAACCCAGCTGTGAGCCAGCTCTTTCATTCTCTCCCTCTGCTTTAGTCTCATGTTCACACAGATGCAGGATTGAGCTTTGCAGTGAGTTTCCTAAAAGACAGGCATTCATGCATAAAGCTCTGGTAAGCAAAGTGAATTCTATTCTGCCGAAGAATGTATGGGTGTGTCAAAGAGAGATTTGAATCACATGCTTGACAGTCAACAATTTAAGAATCCATAAAGCTAATTGCAGTCTTCCAAGTCATTGCTTGGCTGCACCAGAGCTGCGTTTTCCTCTTCTTGCCACTGCGCCACACGCAGGTCCACCTTCTGCAGCCCAACTCTCATCTCTATCCACCCATCCACACCCAGCGAACTTCCAGGTTCCAAATACAAAGCAAAATGCCCAGTAGAGATGGTGGCTTTCTTACAACTAAATAAACCACTTACTGGTTTACATCTGCAACATATTATTTTGCCAAGCAAAATGAAAAGCCGCATTCACAGAGACATCTTCCTTAAAAGGCAGGAGGGAATATAATGATCTTATTTCTGTTACAATCAAATGAATAAAGAGATGAAGTCATTGGAGGAAAAGCAGAGAAGAGGGAGGTAGCCATTTTCAACAGATGCCACCTGCTGATTGATCATTGCATGCCAGCCTTAACCATAGACCTGCTCTGTTATCTTCATTCTGTGGATCTAAACTCTGGCGGCATTAGGGCAGTTTGGGACTTGTTCAAGATAACAGAAGCACATGGCATGAGCAGAATCAAGCCCAGAGCCATCTGATTCCAGTGCTCACCTTCCTCCCTGTTTTGCTTGGCCGCCTTCTTCGGGTTCTCATTCTATAATCAGGCCAGCCATCTCTCTGAAAGCCCGACTCCCCCAGGTAAAGAAATGGCATCCCAGCAGCAGCTGATTAGACCTGAGTGGCTCTCGTTTCCCCCAGATTACTTGAACTGTCTTGATTGTTACTTTCCCAATGATCCCCTACAGGTCCTTGTAATCTGATAACAACTGCTGACTCAGCAAAGTGCTTATCAGCTATTTCACAATGATAAATATTTGCCAGCAGAGATGAAAAGGGAGATCCCAGAGGAGGCTCTTTCTGTGGAAACAGCAGAGAAAGCATACTATTGAGGGACTGGGTATGGTTCCAATACCCAGGATAACAGGAGTTCAGCAAGAAGAGCAAGATGAGAACTGTTGGTTGGGGGGAAGTTTTGAAGCTTTGCTTTAAAACTGTCGCAAGAGAAGTTTGTCTAATGCTAGACGAAGATAGAAACAAAAATCTAGACCAGCATTAATAGGGTACCCCCTAGGCACATGTGGCTAGTTACATTTAAATTAATTATAATCAAATCAAATAAAAATATAGCCAGGTGTGATGGTACATGCCTATAATCCTAAAATCAAATAAAAAATACAGCCAGGCATGGTGGTGAAAGCCTGTAATCCTAAGACTTGGGAGGCTGAGACAGGAGGATCACAGGATGGGGACCAGCCTCAGCAACTTTTTTTATTTTTACTTTTATTTTTTTTTGTGGTACTGGAGATGGAACTGATGGGCCTTCTACCTCCAGGCTACACCCCAAGACCTATTGTATTTTTATTTGGAAACAGGGTCTCACTAAGTTGCTGAGAGTCTCACTATTTCTGAGGCTGGCTTCAAACCTGCGATCCTCCTGTCTCAGCCTCCCAAGTACTGGGATTACAAGCATGAGCCACCATGTCTGGCTGAGACCTTCATTTTAAAATAAAAAATAAAATTGGGCTGGGAGTGTGGCTCAGAGGTAGAACACCCATGGGCTCGATTCCCAGTGCCAAAACAAACAACAATAAACAGAAAATATAGGTCTTCAGGAACACTATCCACATTTTAAGTGATTAGAAACCACATATAGTTATCAGGAACTGCATTGGAGAGCACAGATATAGAGAACTCCACCATTATGAAAAGTTGTATTGGACAGTGCTAGTTTAGAGCAAAAAGTAGTGAGATTTGAAGAAAGTCATCGGTGACAATGTGGAGATTATTAGCAGAGTGAGCATTTGTAAGGCAGTGCTTGAATTAAAACTGCATATCTTGGAATAGCTCCATCTCACTCATTCACTCAATGACAATAGCAATATCCACCCACTTTTAAAAAAATGTGGTGAAGTCTGCATGATATAAAACATACTATCTTAACTATCATGAAGTGTAGAGTTCAATATTAGGTCTATTAACATTGTCGTGCAGCCAGTCTCCAGAACTTTTTCATCTTGCAAACTCTATACTCATTAAACAACTCCTCATTTTCTCCCCACCCCTGTACCTGTCAACAACCATTATGCTTTCTATTTCTATGCATTTATCTACTCTAGATACCTCATCTAAGTGGAGTAATACAGTGTTGGCTCTTGTCTTTCTGTGACTGACTTCTTTCACTTAGCGTAATGTCTTCAAGGTTCATTCATGTGGTAGCACGTGTCAGACTTCCCTTCCTTCTTAAGGTTGAATAGTATTCTGTTGTGCATTGTTTAAATATGGTTTGTGCTCCCCAAAAGGTCCACTGTGATTGAAGACTTGGTCTGCAGGGTAAAGGTATGGGGGGTAGTAGAATCCTTAGGAGGTGGGCCTCGCCTCATGGGAGGTCTTTGGATCACTGAGGGAGTGCCCTTGAAAGGGGTTCTCCTGAGCAGGTTGTTAAAACAAGCTTAGGTTCAGCTTGGAATAGTGGCATATACCTGTAATCCCAGGACTTGAGAGGCTGAGGCAGGAGGATCACAGGTTCGAGACCAGCCTCAGCAACTTAACGAGACACTATTTCACAATAAAAAATAAAAAGGGTTGGTGGTATAGCTTGGAGATAGAATGTTCCTAAGTTCAATCCTTAGTAAAAAAAAAAAAATTAAGAAGCCTAAGTTTAGCCCCTCTCAATCCTCTTTGCTCCTGGCTCAAGATATGATCACTCTCTTGATTCTAAATATGCTGCCGTCATTGCTGTCTGCCATGCCTGAGCCAATGCCCTCGCCATGCCTTTGAACTCCAAAACAGAACCAAATAAACTTCTTCACAAGTAGCCTCTGCCAGGTATTTTGTCATCATAATCCAAAGTTGACTAATGCACATTGTATAAATGTATACCACATTTTTTTTATCCATCCACCGCTTGGTAGACAATTGAATTGCTTTCATCTTCTGGTTATTTGAATAGTACTGTGAAAACAAATATACACCTATAGTTTTGAGATTCCGATTTCATTTTTTTAATATATACCAAGAAGTGGAATTGGTGGATTGCATGGCAATTCTACTTTAAAATTTTATTTTGAGGAACCACTATTCAGTTTTCATAGTAGAGGCACTGTTTCACTTTCCCACCAACAGCAGGTCCATACAGTGTCCATAAGGGTTCCGGTTTCTGTGAATTATCAACACTTATCATTTTTAAATCATTATTATTTCATTATTATTTTTTGATAGCAGCCATCCTGAAGAGTGTGGAAATAGCCGCGCATTTTAAAGGGCTACTGTATTTTTAGAGATGTAAATAGTGCTTTGGTCTAGCTGCTTGCGTCCTTCCAAATTCATGTGTTGCAATCTATTCCCCAATGTGATGGAATTAAGAGGTGACAGTGATTAGGTCATGAAGGAGCTCCCTTCATGAAGGGGATAAGTGCCCTTATAAGAGAGGTTGGAAGGAGCTCCTTTCTCCCTTTTGCTACCTGAACACAGAGAGAAGGTACCATCGAGAGGAACAGGTACCAGACACCAAATTGCTGACGCCTTAATCTTGGACTGCTTATCTCTAATAGTAAGAAATAAATTGACTTTGTCTACATATTATCAAGTCTAAGATATTTTGTTGCAGTCCCAAACAAACTACAGACTAAGATGGAAATTGGTTCCAAGAAGTGGGGTGCTATTGTAACCAGAAAATTTGGAAGCTGCTTTGGAAGTGGGTAATGGAGGAGGCAGGGAGAGATTTGATGTGCATGGCGAGGAGGGGTCTACACTGCCATCCACAGAGCATTAAGTGTGATTCTGCTCAGGGCTCAAAAGAGGAGGAGAGCTGTAGAGAAAGCCTGGATCTTCTTAGCAATTACCTAAGAGGTGAACAGAACCATAGTAGAAACATTGCTGATATCGCCAATAGTACTATCCCACGTTTTTCAGAAAGAAATAAGGAACATGCTATTCGTAATTGCGGGAGAGGCCATCTCTGTTATAAGGTAGCAAAAAACTTGGTCGAATTGTGTTCCTATCCTAGTACTTTATGGAAGGTAGAACTTCTGGGTTATGAAATAGGATTTTTGGCAGAATAAATACCTAAGCAGTGTTGAATGTGTTGTCTTCATTTGTGAATTCTCTACTTGTAAATGCTCTTTTTAAAATTGGGTTTTATGATTTTTCTTGCTCATTATTAGAATTTAGATATAAACTTCATATTATATATTTACATGCACTTATAACATATATAAACATATGTGTATATGCACATATATATGCACATATATATTTTGAATATGAGTTTTTTGTTGTTTATATGTATGTATGGCAAATATCTTCTACTCTTTGGCTTACATTTATATTCTCTTAGAAGTATTGACAAATGTTTTGATTTTTAGTGCAGTCTATTTTACCAGTATTTCTCTTTTGATTAATACTTTTTGTGCTGGTTTAAATCCTTTGTGTACTTTAAGGTTATGGGGACATTATCCCATGTTATTTTCTAGAAGCTGCTGGATTGTTTACCTGGAATTCATCTTTGCATATAGTCTGAAGTAGGGATCGAGTTTCAGTTTCTTTCGCTGGGACCTCAAATAATTTATTGGAAAAAAGTCTTTCCTGTGCTATTCTACAGTTCCACCTCATTCATAAATGGAGCTCTCACATCTGAGTGAACCTGCATCTATTCCGATTGTCCATCTTTGTGCCATTACACTCTTTCTCATTTATTCTATCTGTGCAAGAACTCTTGATAGCCATTAGAATAAATCCTGCACCTTTGTTTTTTGATAAGGGTAACAAGCCCAATAGAAAGAACAATAAACCAACCAACCAACCAACCAACCACCACCACCACCACCAACAAAATCAATCAACAAACCCAACAAATAAAATTCTTCATGTCAGTATTATAAAATTTAAAAACTTAAGTCACAAAAATCATCCTTTATGCTTTCCCCCTCATTCCATCCCTCCCCTGGTTCTCCTACAGGACTTCTGTGGCCTTCTTAGCTGTGTGGCAGCATCCCATTTCAGAAAGGCACCTTATCTGGCTTCCTGTGACTCCTCCAGTTTTCAAGACAAATATCTTGATATATTTTCCAATATATAACTTACATTACTGAATACTCTTTCCCTGCCTTCAAAATTGATATTCAAATCACTTTCTTTTTTGGTGGTAATAGGGATTGAACCCAATGGCATTCTATCTCTGTGCTACATCTCCTGCCTTATTTTGTTTTATTTTTATTTTGAAACAGGGTCTCATTAAATAAGTTGCTGAGGCTGATCTCGAACCTGCAACCCTCCTGTCTCAGCCTCTCAAGTCTTGAGATTACAGGTGTGAGCCACCACGCCCAGCTTTGAATCACTTTTGATTCAAATTTGAGGGACAGGTGAGTTCAGGGTTGCCCTCTGAGACAGAATGTGTTTGGTCTGGGAAGTGGGTATTGGTGGCAAGGGATCTGGGGTGGTCCTCATGAAAAACAAACCCAACCTGCGAAAAACCAGAGTGTTAAGAATTGAAGCAAAGTCTTTCCTGGTGTCTTACTGGTGTAGTGTCCTCATTTTTATCCTGCTTGTAGGTATTTTAGCAAACGATAAAGCCATATTTTTTAACCTTCCAGTGTTGTAGTCTTATTTTCACACACATACAAATGGGTGTAGTCTTGGATGCCCAGATTAATGGAAGAGGGCCACTGAGTGTAACTTGGGTGCACATATGGTAAGACTTCTGATGTCTCAATTGTGCATCCTCTTGCTTCCCTGACCTCCGCCAGCTCAGGGTTCTGCAGGAAGCTCGGTCTCTGAGTCACTTACAGCTCAATAAGGCTTTTGCTCTTTTACATGGAGGCGTAGTCGAGTCTGGCCATTTGCTTTTCTATCTTCTGCATGATCCCCTGACTGCCTCTTTTAAGAAGGATATTTTTCTTTGTATTTGTTCCATTTTAATCCGTGGGTTGTTCTGAATCTCAGAATTATTAAGGCGTCATAGCTCTTCTCGTAGTTTTTGTTAAACTCCCATGGTACCTTCTATATAAAACGAGTTAGGAGATGAATGTAGCACCCCAAGGAGAGCTCCAAGCGAGTTTTCCTTTCATAGCTCGTGCTGTGTAAGAGAAAACATGGAAAAATCAAATGTGGACAAGGTGTATGTAGGGAGACGAGGCTTACCAAAGATGAATGAAAATCCTCTGTTGTCTCTCTTCTGGCATGGCCTGGACAGGTTTCTAAACCTTATTAAGAAACTGGATACACTTTCTACACTTTATTTGTAAAAATAAAACCCAGATAAAGACCAAGCTCTCATACCTGTGAGAAGGTGCAGAGTTTTATCCATCCAGCAGGACAGGCTGGGGAAATTGTCACTGCATTCTGAGCACTGGAAAATGAGTATCCAGATACACCTCAGTTGCTTCCATACCTTGCTAGTGCACTTTGAAGCACTCTCTGCCAGGTGTCTACACCTCTGTTTTTCCTTCTGCTGTGACAGACATTTCTCTATGATACCGTGTGTATCAAATTAAGAATCAGCCTTTGAAGCATCGTCACTACAGCCTCTGAGCCCATAAGAGTGCTCGTCCTAGAAACCCTGATGAGTGTTGTTCTATTGGCAAAGAGCAGACCCCAGACCTCTGCCAGGATGAATTATTTCATTGAAACCTATTTCTCTTTTGCCCAGACCTTAATTTTCATGATGATTTTCTACTTTTAAATAACTGAAGCCTCACAGGAAGTTGTAAAAACAGGACAAAGTTCTACTATGCATTTCACCCAGTTTTCCCACGTTGTTCCCCTGAAAATTCATAATGCACTGTGGCTATAGTCTGAATGTCAGTGCAACCCCTTCTCTCCCCTGCCAAATGCCTATGTTAGAACCTAAAACAATGTGACAGCATTAAGAGTTGAGGTCTGGCCGGGCATGGTGGCGCACGCTTGTAATCCCAGTACTTGGGAGGCAGAGACCAGAGGATCCGAGTTCGTGGCCAGCCTTAGCTACTTAGTGAGGCCCTCCGCAACTTAGTGAGACCCTGTTTCAAAATAAAGAATAAAAAATAGGGCCGGGGGTGTAGCTCGGACGTAGAATGACCCTGGGTTCAATACCTGGTACCACAAAAAAAAAAAGAGTTGAGGTCTTTGGGGAAGCAATTGAGTCTTGAAGGCTTTGCCGTCATGGTGGGATTATTTATAAAAGAGGTTGACAGGACATGCCTGGCTCCTCCCACCATGTGAGGACACAGAGAAGGGACCATCATGATGAACGGCTCCCATCAGACACCAAATCTGTTGGAATATTGACCTTGGACTTCCCAGCCTCCAGAACTGTGAGCACTGATCTATTCTAAGGTATTCTCTGTAGCTGCCCCAAAGGCCAAGGGCGAGTATCCAAACCAGGAAACTGACACAGGTACAACAATACACAAGCAGACCTGTTCAGATGCTCCGCAAGCTTTACATGTGCATTTGAAAATGTTTAGTTTTAGTGCACAGGGCTATGTAATTGTCTTACATAAGCAGGTTCGTGTAACTATCGCCATAGTCCCAAAGCAAATCAACTCTATTGCTACAAGGAAGCTCCCTCATTGTGAACCTTAATTTTTAAAAATGAATCAATTCATGTGACTTTCTCTATTGACTGTATTATGGGTTTTTTTTTAATTGGTGCATTGTAATCATACATCTTGATGAAGTTCAGGGTGGTAGAGGCATACATGCACACAGCGCTCATTTAGATGAGTGAAGAAAGTGACCTGAGGGAGATGGGGGGGAGGGGGAAACACCTCAGTGTACATGATGTACATACATAAATTTACCAAAGTTGATCACTGTGCTGAGCATGGGAAGGAGGGGACGGGGAGGGAATAGGGTGGGAATTGGGAGAGGGCTAAATGAGTATTATAGGGTTTTAATGGGGAAAATTATTGGAATTTTTGGAGGGTGCCTTACTGGGAATTGAACCCAAGAGCATTCTACCTCTGAGCGAGAATTGAACCCAGGGATATTCTACCTCTGAGCTATATCCCCAGCCTATTTATTTATTTATTTATTCATTCATTCATTTATTGTGGTACTTGGGATTGAACCCAGGGGCATTCTACCTCTGAGCTACACCTCCAGCCCTAATTTATTTTTTTTAATTTTGGATCCAGGTCTCCCTACATTGTTGAAGGTCTTCCTAAGTCGCTGAGGCTGCTGTTGGACCTGTGATCCTCCTGTTTCAGCATCCAAGTACTGGGATTACAGGTGTGTACCACCACATGGCTAGATTTTAACAGTGTTTTAGTTTAGCAGTAATCATTTAGAAGATCCTAACATATAAATATGTGTAACTGTAAGAGCTTTGCTCTGGTTATTTGTTATATAGTTGTAAGCAGCATTATTCTGGCCATTTATTGTTGTACAATAAAATGTAGTGGCAGAAAGAACCGCCTCCTTTCGGTTTTGTGGACAAGTTTGGGGTCTGGGCAGTGGGAGCAGCTCATCTCTGTTTCATGAAACATTAGCAGAGCTGCCTCTCCTGGGGTTGGAGGTGTCCCTTTCCATGCAGCTCAGTGTCTGGCAAGCTGCTAGCTGTCGGTTCCTTTCCACTGGGCTTCTCTGTGGAGGGCTAGAGCTTCCTCACAGCATGGTGGCTGGGTCTTAAGAGAGAGTAAGGAGAGGAAATGCAAGCTCCCAGTATCTTAAGGCCTGAGCCTGGAAATGAGCCCTAGCCTAGCATCACATCTAACTACTGGTTAGGAGGACTCAGAGCCAGATCCAGGGAGTGAGGACAGACACCTCAATGGAAGAAGTGTCAACATTTCTGTGACCATATCCTAAATCCACTGCATTGTGTTTTACATACAAGAATTTTTTACCTCAGAAATAGTTGGATTTTTTTTAAAAAATTATTACAAGTTTGTTAAAATAAAAGTGAGTGTTGGAAATTTCTTGGTCTTGAGGTATACTTGTTTGGAAAGGAGACCTCAAAAAAAAAAAAACAACAACAATACCCTACTAAAATGTATATGGCAAGATGTATGAAATGCAACGAATTTGTATGTGAACATTTTCATTATATGTGAATAATGCAAGAGCAGCAGGATGACACTGACTATCTGAAATAAAAACAAATTTTAAGAACTCAACCTTTTCAAAGCTAATAATCTGTTTTTACTAGCAGTGTTTTAATTTGTGGATAATACAAATAGGCCACAGAACAAGGAATTTACAAGAAGCTTTGTCGCAAGTACAAAAGCCCTAAAATCTTACCTCACAGCAAAGACAGTATCTCCTTTTTGTTTACAAAAGAGTACTTTTATTGAATCTCAATATTTTTAAAGAATTTATTCAAAACCTGGGGATTTCATAAGGAATTATTTTTAAATATGAAAGGTGATAAATATTTACTTAAGTATATAATACAATTTATTGATTTTTCTTCATAATAAAATAATTTTTATTGTAGGTCTATAGTATTAAGTGAAATTACCTGAAAAATAAAGGTTAGGAGCCAGGTGTGGTAGTGCAAGCCTGTAATCCCAGTACTTGGGAGGCTGAGACAGGTGGATCACAGGTTCAAGGCCAGCCTCAGCAACTTAGTGAGACCTTCAGTAGCTTAGTGAGACCTTGTTTCAAAATTTAAAAAGGGGGAGGATTGGTGGTTTAACTTGGAGGTAGAATGCCCCTGGGTTCAATCCCCAGTACCCCAGATAAATAAATGAATAAATAAATAAATATTAAAAATTTTAGTATGTAGGATATCTGATTGCATTGAAGAATTTTGTTTCTGCTTAAAACTGAATAATAAAGTTTTATATAAAAGATATAAGATATGGGGGTTGAATTAAGATGAACCGTTGCAGTCGAAATATGTTATAATCAGGATCATTCATGTCTAACAAAATGCCTCCAGCAGAATCAAACCCTGGTAACCTGGAGATGATGTGCATCTGTCTAAGTTTCTTCTTGAAATTTCTTTTTTTTAAATTTTTTTTTTGCGGTACCAGGGATTGAACCCAGGGGCGTTCTACCTCCGCGCTACACCCCTGGCCCTATTTTTTATACTTTATTTTGAAA
>PVJS01052668.1:0-13536 GCA_004027185.1 Glis glis
TGTTCAAATGGCAGGGAAGTGAGAGAGAGAGAGAGAGAGAGAGAGAGAGAGAGTGTTTTGAGGGAAGGGCAGCTAAAGAAGGGGGAAACATGACGCTTCAAGAAGGGGAAATGAGGAATGGTCTTGTTGCGTTTGATCAGGTGGAAAGCTGTATGTAGTCAGAAACTTAAGTCTGGTGTGATTTCTAAACCCTTAGTCTCTTCTTTAAATAAAGAAGCATTAAATAATGCTCAAGGGAAGGAATGGTGCAAAATTAAGTGGTATAAAATTTAAATTGTGTGGATCAGAGAACTGAAGCAAACTACCTTGAACACTCAAGCCAACAATCAAACCAGACAGCGGGAGGAGCCAGGTAAAGGGACAGTTAGGTGCGGTTGCTATGGCAACCTTATGCTCACAGAAATGATTGACTCCTACCCGACTTCACATTTTCCTTTTCCCTTCTTATCTGGCTCCAGAAGGTTTGTAGTCCTTGGGGTTTTGGTGCTGCCCAGCAAGCTCACAGAGAAACACCATGAAACCAGATGGAGCTGTGTCCCGGCAGGAGCACAAGTAACTGGTGTTCCTGTGTTGAATAGGGTACAAAGGTAGATACGGTAACCAGGGAGGTGAAAGTGAGCAAGAATCATCAAAATGCTGAGCTTCAGCCCACATCCTGGTGTGCCACGGCTCTGAAACGACAGAACCAAAGCTTGACCATGGGAGCCAGATTAGCCTATGAGAAGCAGGTAGTGAACCATGAGTTGGTGTTCTGAAGATCAAAGGAAACATTAATATCAATTTAAAAAACCCAGCTTTGTCCAGAGTAGGAATGGGAAGTACTTCTCCAACTTGTATTTCTGAGATTCAGCTTCCTCAACCACAGAATAGAATAAAAATACCTGTCAGGCATGGTAGCACATGCCTGTAATCCCAGTATTTGGGAGGCTGAAACAGGAAGATTGCAGGTTTGAAGCCAGTCTCGGCAATTTAGCAAGATCCTCAGCAACTTAGCAAGACCCTGTTTCAAAATAAAAAATAAAATAGGGCTGGGGTATAGCTCACAGGTAGAACTCCCCTGGGTTCGATCCCTAGTACCATAAAATAATAAAATAAAATAAATGGTATAGCTCAGAGGTAAAATACCCCTGCATTTAATCTCCAGTACCAAAACAACAATGACAAACAAACAAACAAAAAAAACCCATACCTTAAAAGATTGCTGTGAGGACTGGAGGCACAATAAACTCTCCCCAATTCCTCAAAATTACTTGTGTAATTTTGCAAATCCTTTCTGAGAGGGAGAATACAGATGGCCAAATTCAGAACAATTGTAAGTTCTTGAGTGATATTGCTTCGACCTCAAAAGGGAAAATAAGAGTTCAGGGTCACTGGCAAAGTTATGGGAAACCTCACAATAATTTCTATTTTTTAACAATAAAATAATAAAGATAGCATGCTAAATAGGGTGATTATAAATGGCATTTAATATCATTAGTAGGAATGGGCACTACAGAATTAATTTTCCCTTTATTTTTCATCCTTCATTAATATTGGTACATCACTGATAATGCTGTTAATTGAGAAAAAGAAGGAAGGGAGAATGAGGGACTGTATTCATGAAAACAGGTTTTCTATTCAGCTCCTATTCAGCTTAGGATCATCTGAACAGGGAGCCACGCTGCCCACATATGCACCTCTTGGCTGTTGCCTTCATCATATAGAATGTTCCAGGTTCTACCTCTCTTGAAGGAAACACATGTCATATACTGAGATTTTTGGCTTGTTTTGCTTTAGCTTGTTTTGTTGTATTTTTATCTTATAGGTGTAGGAAGTCATATAAGCCTTAGCACCCCTTAACATGGACGTCCCCAGACTATGCTCTTTGTTCAAAAATAATTTCTTTAAGTACTTAATTTTCATGGACAGTATTTCCTCTGCAGTATGATCTAAATTGACGGCTAGATGGTGGAAATGCTGCTTGATGCCTTGCATTCTGACATGGTCACCAGGAGGTTCTTGACCTAGGGTTCCTGAATCTATCAGTGGAATTGCAGAAGGTCTGCAAGCCAACTGAAATTGTATATAAAAAGTCTGCATGTAGTTAAATATGTGCAGATTTCTGGAGAGAATTTTCTTGATGTTCATCTGGTTCTCAAGTTTGGCAATGATTCAAAAAGGTGAAGAATTACCACAACCTGGGTGCCTCATGCCTGTTGTCTTATTGGCAGTTGTGTATATCAGTGTATTGCCCACTGAGGGTTTGGTGAGAGTAGGAAAGAGGGGAGACATTAAAGAATTGTGGGGGTAGGAAAAATCATATTCTGCTCAGATTCTGAACTGAAACCAAAAATTCTTATGCACAACAATGTGACATGTCCTCTGTGATACCATTAAAAACAATAAAGTAATGTGTATACAATTTGTACATTTCTATAAAATGTATCTTATAAATATAAATACATATCGAACTCTAGTTAATGACATGCATGTTTAGGGATGAGGTATACTGATATTTGCAACTTATTTTGAAATGCATCAAAATAATAGGATGGATAGATATGTTAAAGGCAAGTATTTTAAAATATTAATTGAATAATCTATGTAGTAGGTACTTAGGTGTTCATTGTGTAATCCTTTCATTTTTCAATGCTTGAAAAATTTAATGAAACATTGGGAAAATATGTGATCATAACATTTAAAAAGTACACACAACTGTGTATGGCACAACTAACGGACGGAAGGGAGTGAATAGAAGTTGGTTGCATAATTTAGATATTTATTTATTGATTTTGGAGGCAGTTCTTGAGTACATAGAATCAAAATCCTTAAATTTCAATTGCAAAGAATTTATGGTCAAGAGAGACTGTGGTGGCATATGTATAGTGAGTGCTTAGCGAGATAGCACTCCAAATACTGACCGCGATTGTGTGTTTTGTCAGATTCAGGAGTGTTTGCAGATTCCTTTGGAGGTACTTGTAACATACAGCTATTCTTGCCATTAATTGTTTTCTATGTCTCTCTAAATATTTCTTTTCTTGATTACGCATAACATTAATCAGAGCAATTCCCTCTGTGTGGTTCATGTGATTTATCCTATCTGAATCACCCATCTGTAGTATGTAGGCAACCCTAACCATACTGTGTCACAGAGAGCTAAGGAAAAAGTTATGTTCTCCTGTACATTTTACCAGACATGCATCAGTTGCTAAAAAATCAACCTATTAAAATTTCCTTTAATTAGAAAGTACTGAGAGAGACAAATTTAACTTTATCTTGTTAATCCAAGCACAAGTGTTTTATATCCTATTTAGACCAAAATAGTCAATAATTGGTTATGAGTGTTATATAAACTCTAGCACTGAAACTTGGGATGTGAGTAATTAAGAAATGAAAGATCTTTTCCATTTTAGCATTGCAGGCTGGGCTCATTGTGCATGACATCTCATGCAGACTAATTGAATCTAGTAATTGCAAATGGAACAAAACCAAAACAGCTATTGGAGCCAATTGGGCTGATTTTTTTTTCATTTGTATACTTTGCTCAGCATACACTTTATTTAATGATTATGTTTAAATGGAGCTGTGGTGACTTTTTTTTCCCCATGATAACATGAAACAACTAAGTCAGGAGATTTTTTTTTTTAATTCCAAGTGATACCAGTATTGCAAAGTCAGAACTTTTGAAAAGGTCTTAACAGAGAGTCACGAGACATGATAAGTGCTTAGGATGCGATTTTAATGCCAACAGACTGGAAAACAAACAGCTCGACCCAGACAAGACGTGACTTTGTTCTTTAGCATCCATGTGAAGAAGAAATGAGATCTTTCTGGGATGGGCACCCCACTCACAGGTGCAGAAGAGAAAATGTCACCTTGACTTACCGCGTGGTGTGTGGGATTCCGATTTGGGGCGAGGCAGAGGGGCATTGCATGGCTTCTTACAGTGAAAGCTCAATTCACTTAACTCGGTTGGTGTTTTTGTTTCAGTCTGCCACAAGTGGACAGTAAAAAAGCACGAAAGCAGCCCTTAATCCCTTGAGCCCAGGGTGTGCTGGCTACTCTCCCTGCATTCTCCAGCTCTGGTGCCAGTGGAAGTGAGGGATTGACCCCAGGCCTGCAACCACTGTTCTTTGCTCTGCCACGAAACCACTGAGCTGTTGGCACTTTGATTGTTTTATACCAGGAGGAAACCAATTGTGTTGATGTGAATGTCTTATTCATCAGACATTACAGGCTTCACATTTTTAATGAGCTGAAACTCCTCGTCCGAGACATGCAACCACAGTGAATCAAGACAAGTGATATAGTGACGACATTTTCTAATTTAGTGCAGTTGCTCTTTAAAGGGTTTGATGGTATTTCAGAACTCTAAACACTGCAATTAGAAAGTCTGTCTGAGGTTGTGTGTGCTAATCAAAAACAGCAAATCATGTTTGAGTTATAAAGGACAGCAGAGTAGTAAAGGTTGGAGTTATTCTTGAATATTTTTTCCTTTTAACTGCATAGACAAATGTAAAGACACAAGTGAATGAACTATTTACCAAATACCTAAGATATCTTTCTGGTGTATGAAAATGTCCAAATTATCCCTGGGGGCTATGTTTTTAAAATTACAATCCTTGGGAAGAAGTTTAGTTTCTCTGTCATCATTCATCCCTAACACCAAATAGTTCTCACGGGTGGAATAAAACATTTCAACATTAAATGTTACAAAGCCTGGTACTTCATGAGCAATCAAAACCGGCATTTGAAGAATCAGCCTCATTATCTGACTTGATGGCATCTAGAAGACTTCTGTTTACCCATGGCCTTCACAGTAGCAGCTTGAGGTGTCATAGTATGAAAAGTGACTTTCCTTGGGTTGAAACCTGGGACTCCCCTGCTCAAAGCCTTTTGTACCTCTTCACTGCATACAGAATAACCCCAAACTCCTGAGCAAGGCACTGAAGGCCCTCCCCTCTGCTACCTTGCTGCCTGCCTTCCAGCCTCCCTGCCTCCATCTGCACCAGTATCCTGACATGCAAGCATGTGTCCACCATGTTGGCCATCCCCAGCCCTTGCCCAACCCTTTCTAGACAATAAGGCTTCTCTTCTCTTTCAAAGCCTCGCTCTTCTTCACTGTGTTGGCACCTGTAAAATACCACTTGCATTTTCCATTTCGACTTAGAGATGGTTGTTGTGCTGGCTTTCTTCCCCTCCAAACTCTTAAGCTCTTTAAAGGTGTGCTGGTAAATGTTTAACCCTTGGCTCTTCAGAAAGCAAAAACAAAGTCCAGATTGGTGTGTTTGTCTGTGTCCTGTGGTATAAATATTCCCACAGTGGCTGGTGTCAAGGGTAGCTGTGTTTAACTGGCTTGCAAAATTTTCTGAAATTTTTAACACTGGACTCTCTCAAGCCAGTTCAAAGTCAATTCCAGAACACCTCTGGGATCTTGCTTCAATAGTCCTATTATTAGTTCTTTTCCACCCTCAACACTGTGTTTTGCTTAAAAGTAGATGTTCACTCAACATTTCCTGAACTGACTTAGACAAGGCACTGATGGTGTTGTTGCACCACCACTGTTCATCCAGGGTCGTTTCCTGCAGTGATCTGGGCAGCATCTGCGCCTCTTCTATCTCCATACCATACTGCACAGACAGCACGTAGATGGATTAAACAGATGGACTTGCCGAAAGTCACCTGAAAACTGGGGAGAGGAACAAGTTGATGATCTAGACTTCAACAACCTCATTGCCAGAGATGAATGCGATTGATTCACTATGACTTCAATAAAAAACAGAAAGGAAAGCAAAAAAAATAAAAATAAAAAATAAAAGAGTCAAGACAGTGTCTCTCCTAAGGAGATAAATGAAAATTCCTAGTGCAGTCGGGGGGTTGAGAAGAGAGAAGGCTGCTGGCCCCATCCCCATCTTCTTATCACTGAGCTTGTCGCCCTTCTTGGTGTCTCACATTCGTGCTACTTTTGTGACTCACATTTTGAGATGGCAGTTTCAACATAGTTTTCATTTTAGTTTATGTAATAAAGTGCCAACCTTGCCGTCTCTGTTTTTAGAATAAACTTGAAAGTCACCACATACTGATCCTGTTGTTCCTCATAGGGTTTCCAACTCATTCCAGTTTGCTCCAGTTTTAAAACCTCAGAATCCCCATCTTAGGAACCCCCTCAGTGTGGGAAAACTGGGGCTGTTGCACTAGTTCCCATAAAGGTTGCAGGTCCCGAGCGAACGCTCTGGTGTTTAAACTTGCAATAGACTTCCTAAGGCTGGTATTCCAGAAGACATCTAATCAATGACTAAAAGAATTAGAGACTTTAAAAAAAATCTGGTCTATAAAAGCTGTTCTCTTCTAAAGGTCATGGTCCTACTTTTCAGGAGCTTTCATTAGCATAAATAGGAGAGTATCCAGAATAGGAGAAAATGCCACATGAGCACAAAATGGTAATGTTTATTTCTCATAACAACGTACGTGTCCTGTAATTATGTCTTTTAGAACTCATCTTGGATGTCATAGAAATGTAGCATCTAATGGTGTGGTAACTAATATCAAAATACTGTAAAATAGCCCATTGTAATTTTGCGCGAGGTGCATACAAGAGGACTTCATGTAGGTGGAGCAGTAGTGTCCATGGATCAACAATGTTCAGTGACTTGTCCTTGATGTAGCATCGTTCATTGATACTGTGATGAAGCAGTTTGATGTTGGGAAGCAGCCAGTGGTGGGGGCTTAGCTGGCTGTCTAGCATCTACATCCCTTAGCCTGGATGTGTTGGACCCACCTCACTGTCTGCAGACATTTTCTGGTGGAAATGATGTTACGATGTGTCACTTTGTGACAGCGTCAGGATGTGTTCACATAAGAATAGACAATTCTGGTATAATTGATATTTGTGTCCTTACCTGTGTTCAGTAAAACATTGCAGTAAAGATTGTAGGGCTTATACGAAAAAATAGAGAGGCAGACTACCCCATATGTTCACCTTGATAACACGGCACTCACAAATGCAGCAAAAAACACTAACAAAAATACTAACAGTTTATAGGTGAAAGAAGCTTGAAGTAAAGGTTGAGGCTACCAGATTTTGGATGAAAGAGCAAAATGTTCAAGTACCCAGGAGAACTATACAATAAACACCTCATTTCAAGACAGCGCCTGTAGCCAAGCCAAGCCAAGAAAAGGAGGCAGGCATGCACTGTGCAACATGTACAGTACCACAGCCTCTGCATCTTGCATGTGACCCTGTTTATGCATCTTTCATGGTAGCTCAAAACTCTAGCATTGGAAAGGAATCTCCCCATGAACCCAAATGACTTCTGGTTCATGCCGACACCAGTTACCATTTATATATCATCTAATTATGCTACAGAAATGAATATTTTAGCTTTGTAAGCTTCTACTAACTAAGATGGTTCATGAAACAGGTTCAGAATTGTAGGGAATCTGTATATATTGAATCCAAAACCCTAAGCATGACATTGGATGATAATGCCAGACAAGTTTCAATTTGGACAAAAAGAATTCACCCAAAATGGAGTCGCCTTTCCTCTCAAGTCTTTCAATTAAAGTCCGACATGAGCCTTCATGTTTCTCTGACTGCTAAATACTTAGAAGTGGTTTTATGGTGTGTGTGTGTGTGTGTGTGTGTGTGTGTGTGTTTTAAGTTGTAAAAAATGCGCGCACACTGCTGAGTTCCATGGCTTTGTATTTGGTTTACTTAAATATAGTTTATATAAATGTATCGCAATATGCTTATCTAATATTTAATTTCAACAAAAATATGTATATATGATTTTTTTAGAAAAATGATTTCATGTACCTTGATGGATGAGAGAAAGCCTACATCAGGAATTTCCCCGTGCTGTTTTGGCATTTACTGAGGCAGAGTCCCAGAATTGCCACCCTTTTGTCCATATGTGTCTGAAATATGACCAGTGTTTTAAATTTGCATAAATCTGACTTAATAAACAGTCACGCCATTAAAATAGAGCATTCTTTTCAATCTGGGCTAATTACACATCATATAATGCTTGGTCTTTAATGAGGATTTCAATAAATGCTCGCTGATAATGATGATTATCAAAATGATATGTTAAGTCCATCTCCTTGTGTGAGAAATGCTTTGTTTTGAAATGTTAGACTTACGGCTTTGCCTGAAATTTTTTAATTAAAATCACCACTTTGGCATGAAGCTTAAAATGTGCAAAGTTGCTGCAATTAGTGCATTGTGCATCCATATGGATGTTACCAAACAGCTTTCAACTTAAAGGATTTGAGCCATTTTGAATGATGGACCTTCTGTCAAGCTTAAAACAAAGCCTGTCTGTCTCTGCATTCGTTTTAATTAATATTGTCTTGCTGTCTCAAAGATGTGTGCTCTTCTGGAGGGAAGAAGCATGATTATCATAAATCAGAAGTAACTTACAGAAGTAGGTTTAACTAATTTTCTACTTCCTTCTGTTTCTTACCATTTCCTCCCACCCCCCAAGGAGCTTCAGTGAAGCGTCAGAGAAACTGAAAAACACTGATTTCAGATGTTCTAAAAGAAAGCCTATATTTCTTTTTTTTTTTCGGTACCGGGGATTGAACCCAGGGGCGTTCTACCTCCGCGCTACGCCCCCGGCCCTATTTTTTTTAATACTTTACTTTGAAACTGGGTCTCACGAAGTTGCGGAGGGCCTCACTAGGTAGAGAGAGAGAGAGAGAGAGAGAGAGACAGGGAGAGAGAGAGAGAGAGAGAGAGAGAACGCTGAGGCTGGCCGCGAACCCGGATCCTCCGGTCTCCGCCTCCCCAAAGTACTGGGATTACAAGCGTGAGCCACCACGCCCGGCTGAAAGCCTATATTTCTAACTAAGTCGTAACATTAACTCACTCAAAAAATTAGTAAGTCAAGCTGTCCTCAGACTTTCTGAATTCAGTATAAAGTCTAAAACTTACATTTTTTAGTCCAACATTGATATAAAATCTATAGTACAAAAGTTGATTGTGTGTTGTTTACATACAAATGAGTGTGTGTGTGTGTGTGTGTGTGTGTGTGTGTGTGTAATACTTGTACTTGCCTAGGTGCTTAGGGCTTATCGACTTATTTGTGGGACTTCTTTCTCCACAGTAGCAAACTGAACTTGAAGATGAATTACAACCAAATACTTATTTTGTTTGTTTTTCTTGGAATTTTAAGCCAAGGAACTGAAAGTGGCAGAGCTTGGTAGGTTTATTTGTCTTCCTGGACACTTTTCATGTGAAACCTTGTTGATACGGTACTTGGGGGTAGGGTGCTTTCTAGGCTTTATTCTCTACAAAATCAGAATTAAGTTCTACACACAGTTGTACAGTTCAGTAAAGGCCTTGACTGTATTTTCAAACATCTCCCCTATAGCCACTTCCCACATTCCCTCAGGAAGAGACTGCCTGATGCCTGGTTTGTCCGGGTGCCCAAATAAGTCCAATTGTGAATGCTGGGTTAAAAAGCAGATAGCTACAATTATTTTTTCAATTCTTCATTGACTTTTTAGGAATAGGGTAGAAGTGAAAAATTACAAAGCAGATTTGTAACTTACCAGAACACAGGGGTAAACTAATCATCCAACATATGAGTGGAAAGGCATAAAATCAGTAAGTGCACTGGGGAATACCACCACAGCAAGCCCTGTTCTGTGTTTTTCTTTTATTCCAGCATTATGGAAATCCTTTCCCCATGTCCTCTAGATTTGGCACGGTGCAGTCCTAATTTTCCCATATTACTTGGATTATTTATTTTTACTTTCTTTTTTGGAGCACATAATTAATTACATGCCTATCTTTAAATGTCTCCTAGGTGCCAATATTCTGGATCTACATTCAAGGAGATTGGAGTTAGTCTTACTCTAGGAGAGAAACATATAAAGCCAAACTTGGTCAAGTGATACTCCGGGTTTTTTTGTTGTTGTTTGTTTGTTTTGTTTTGTTTTGTTCTTTTGAGAACCTAATTGTTTCATAATTCTAAACTCTATTTGCTGTTGTGAGGTAGCTTCCTTTCTGTCACACTCTAGCATTTCTTCCTTCTCTGCTAGGCAATGAGCGGATTACCGTACAGCTTCACATACGACCTGGACAATATCCTGTTTGCAGTTTAGGCAAAGAAAGGAAAACCTACAGTTGTTTTAATTTGGAACCAAAATAATTACTTCTCTCCAGTGAGGCTTGGAGTGGGGGATGTGCCAGAATCTTCCTGTAGAAATAAAGAATACTTTGAGGAGGGACAGTGAACAGAAAAAAATAAAACAAAACAAACACAAAACCTTAGAGAGGGCAAACAGGCCGATGCAAAACACAGACCATCTGATCGCATCAGAGCACCCTGAGCCGAGTTCAGGGTGTGTTGTCCCTCTGGCATGTTAACCTGGGGCATGTGTGTAGGGATGTGTGTGTGTGTGTGTGTGTGTGTGTGTGTACATACACAAAGAATTATCAGGGTGCACAGAGGGAATTAGAAAGGGTCTGGCCCATTTTTAATTCGGGTCTGTTTGCTTGCATTTAGCACTTGAGGGCTTCTACATTCAGTTTGCTTAAAAGAGTGATGAAGCACTCCTTGCTTATGCCTCAAATCAGAAATGCATGAAGTGCAGCTGCAGAGATAATACATTTTCCCCAAAGGCTTTGGCTGAGCAAATTAGGTGTCAATGGGGTGCCTGCGCAGGCAGTACTCTCTCTAATTAGTCTCTTGAGCCTAGTTGGTGGCGGGTATGAGATGATCTAATCAATTGGTCTGTGTCTGATGGTTCGTGTAAAAATCCTACCAGGCAGACTGTCTCCCACAGGTCACCCACCTGCACAGCGGGACTGCTCATTTTCATTTTTCATCTCTTCCATCACATGATGCTGACAGTTGGTTTTAAGAAAATTGAATCCAAAAAATATCTAGTTCATAGGGCACATGGGTCAGAACAAAGTTGCATTATGGGTACCGGCGATCCAATTAATTAATATTTATAGCTGAGAAGCTCTATGTAGATAGTTCTGAATAAGGATTTTATCAATTGAATCCAATTTCTTATTTAAAAATCCATTTCTAGAGGAAGACCATTGCAAAAGCTGAAAGTGAGATTAAAAATGGCATCCATTAATCTTATGATTTATATACCTATGAGTGGATGTGCACATAGTTGAGCTTACAATTCATATTCACTGTTCATTTGTATTGTGCATGCAACATGTTTTGATTATCAATCAAATGTAAGGGAAAGATTTACATTGCTATAACATTTTACTTCCCTGTGATGGTGGTAGGCCTTCTTTCCTTCCACCTAAATCCCCACCTATCAAATGCATGGTTACATTTAGATTTTTAAAATTTTTTTCTACCTTATATGTTCTCATTAAAAATTGCAGCTGATGCTGCAATTTTGTCCATGGAGGGATGAGGGACATCCCACGCTCTGATGAACAGTACCAGCATAGGTGGCACACCATGGAGCTATTCAGGGTCATCTCACAGATATGGGAGTCTTACTGCTGTTGGCTCTTCCCTTACTTTCTTATTATTGGCTTCTTCCAGTAAATTTCAGAACTCAAACCTAAGTGGTGCACGTATCATTATCACTGCATTCACCATTTATTATCCAATTACTGTTTTTGTGCATTACCCTTTATTATCCAATTCTGCTTCTACCCGACGTTAGCCTTCAGCTAACCTAGAGATTACACTCAAACAATCAGGACAAAGGCAAGGGCAAACACCATTGGTGGCAAAAAAAGAGTCTTAAAGGAACCCAACAGGGCAGTAGCATGCTGTTGACTATGGCGACATCATTTATTGTTACATGAAATCAATATGTTGGAAAGAAAAAAAAACCATACCTTTCAAAGAGAGTATCATAGAGTTTAAAAAACAAACAAACAATGTTTGGCCTACAGAAAGGCGTTAATCCTATCACCTTTCTGGACTGGTGACATGTCGTCAGTGTACGGACTGCTCTGTGCCCAGCACAGTAGCTGGGTGCAGTTTTGAAACAGCTGCTTTGTACCAGCTAGTTCAGCAACAAGCAGGAGCACGAGCACCGCCTTTGCCCTCAATGGGTGTACCAAAGGTCACTAACTCCACCTCTGAGAACATCTCCCACTCCTAGGTTTTCAGATTGTACTTTTCCCCCTTCCTGTTCATTCAGCAACTACTTGCTGAGTGCTTAAGCCAAGGCTGAGTCGTGCTCTGGGGCCATATTCGCCAACAAAGCCAGGCTCAATCAAGAACATATGATGGCACCTACACTCTTAGTTGCTTCCTGAGAAGAAGTGCTCAGGGGGGACTACACCAAGTCTCTGGGTCAGGAGGTCAGCTCAGCATCAGGTCTCCACCCTGCTGATTTAAGTGGTAGAGGAGAGGAGAGCACAGCAAAGACTGTATCATTTGGATATAAGCACAGGAACTCTATGCCTGGGCAAGCAGATGTCAAGAAAAACCCATAGCTCCCCTGGCTGGAGTAGATAGGCTCCCTGGAAGAGCTGGGAATCTCAATTCCTATTTGTTACATGGAAGTAAAAAGACACTTATTTTTTTTATCATCCGCTTAATAAAAATGTCACGGTTGGTAGTGGGCTGGAGACTGGATGAAGATGCCTGTTGATAAGTGTGCTTGAAATACCATGGGACCAAGTGCTCTCTCTCGCCTTGATGTCATGGGCCCCCGAAAAGATAGTACCTAAATCAGAGTGTGTGCTTATGTGGGAGCCCCAGGTAGAGTAAAGGTACGTCTTCTTTTTTTCCCTGGAAGAACACAGGTGGGGCAGGGCCTTGGAGGGTTGTTCCATGTTATTATTTTTGCTAGAGTGGGATGACTTCTTTAAGAGGTTTGATAAAGGTGTATCTGAGAAACAAGGCAGGAATGAAGGGTGAAAAGATAAGCCACGTAGAGAACTGTCCACAAAACAGCAAGTATTTGAGATAACAACTGAGGTGTTAAAACTTAATGGTATGCGTGCTGTCCGTCCATACCCAAGCTTCTCCCTGAAACTGCAGAGAAAGGTTTTTGTTTACATTTGATCCAGTCACTAAGGACAGAGAACTCCCAAGAATAGAAGGTTATCCCTACCTCATACCATATACAAAAGTTAACTCAGAATGTACCAAAGATCTAAATGTAAGGGTTAAAACTATAAGAGTCATAAAAGACAATATAGGAGTAAATCTTATAACCATGGATTTCAAAGTGGGTTTTTAGATATACCAAATGTCCAAGCAACAGAACTATTGTGCATCAAAGGACAAAAGCAACAGATTGAAAAGGAAGTCCATGGAATAGGAGAAAATATTTGCAAATTATATATCTAAAGAGGGATTAATATTCAGAATGCATAAAGAACTCCTACAACTCAATGAAAAGACAAACAACCTGATTTTAAAATAAGCAAAGGACTTGAATAGATAGTTCTCCAAAGATAATACTGTATGGCCAGTAAGCACATGACAAGGTGTTCAACCTCACTAATCATTAAGGAAATGTAAATCAATGCAAATGAAATGCAAACCAGTTCACCACACTAGGATGGCTATAAGTGAGAGAAGAAGGAAGGAAGGAAGGAAGGAA
>PVJS01052670.1:0-13537 GCA_004027185.1 Glis glis
CTTTGAGCTACCCTCCCCAGCTATATTTTATTTTTTATTTGGAAACAGGGTCTAAGTTGTTGAGGGCCTTACTAAGTAAGTTGCTAAGGCTGACCTCAAACCTGTGGTCCTCCTCTCTCAGCCTCCCAAGTACTAGGATTACAAGCATGGCCACCATGCCTGGCTTCCCTGGTTCTTTCTTAATGTGGATTACAGTTTTCTTCATGGGCAATGTATGCCAGTGAGCATTTTCACTTAAGAAGGGAGTGGCTTAAAGCTTCCAAGGACCATTTTACTTTTAACCCTAGCCCAGGAAACTATAATAATAACACTTTTCAAAGAGTTCCCTGTGTACAGTCTCCACCCGCTTACTCGCTTGGCAATGCTGGCTAGGTCACTCAGGCTTTTGCAGTCTCATCTAATCGTTTTCCTTTTCTCAGAGGGGATCTGTTATAGGGTGCTTGTGATGATTAAATGTTTATAAAAAGCTCTTCATAAACCTTAAATAACTATACAGACATAGTTGGCATTATGGATAATAATCTGATTACAGGAAACAGAAGATCACATATTCTGTAAAGAATTTCCCCCCTCAGTAAATCAATGAACAAGTTAAAATATATTCAAAAGATTACTCTGCCACAGACATAAAAGCAGTCTATTCTTTCCAGGGACTATAAGTGTTGGCAATGTATTTTTTTTCTTTCTCAGAATCAAAGTACATTTATGCTGAAAGGGACCTTGGAGAATATCCAATTCAATGCCCTTAATCCCCCCACCCCATTTTATCATAATGTAAAATTTAATGTGAACATAAAATAAAACTTTCTGGATGGTTTAAGTGGATTTCACTTTGAAAACTATATGTTAAGATGGATTTAGATACTACTAGGACAGAAATTTTAGATGCAAGAATAAGAATCAGACTTCCTAAGGGATTTTTTGGTAAGTGAAGAACGAGAAAGGATTCAAATAAAAAACTGTTGAGTATATCTGACATGTTACCATAATAATGTCTAGCAACGAGTGTCCACATAAAAAGGATATATGGCCGTTATCAAATAACATCAGAACGGTGTGAGGGCGAGTGAAGCTGCAGAGAATGTGGAGAACATGGTGAAATCCCTAAGTCTCTGTTCTCCAAAAGCTTATTGTGCATTGTTTAAATGCTTAGTTCCAACATTTCCCATTACCCTTAAGCATGCTTCTAAGTTGTTATTACCTATCATTAGTCAAGGTGTGTGTGCCAGGAATGGAAAATGATTATAATATTAGCCTAAGTAAGATGTCATTAGGAGTGTAAATATTTTATAAAAATAATCATAGGCCACATTCTTGAGACAAAAATGAACAGCTTCTACTATTCATACTCTCCATTGTTGTAAGATTCCTACTATTTAAAAAGATTTCAATGCCATAATATTGAAAAAAAAGATTCTAAAATGAGATTATAGGAAAAAAATAGATTCATGGGACTCCTTCAATGCATATCATCTACTTTACCATGTTTAGAAAGACAAATCTTGCCAGTAAGTAGTTAAATATCGAGAGCAGACTATCAAGAAGCACCTAAGGCTTGTTCCTAAGACTAGTTTTTTAGCAATGTGGTCTATGACAGTCACAATTTCACCCATCAACTGAGACAAAAAATTAGAATAAAGCAATGTCCTATGAAATGTTACAGCCCACAAAGGGTAAAAATAACAGTCATACTCTGTTTTGGTTCTGATTGGTGTCAGTTTGGATTGGACGGGCTAAATCTCCTAGAAAACTGGCTTAGAATATAAATCCTATAGAATCATATGACTCAAAGAAACATCATAAGGGGTCATATTTTAAGCAAAAGAAAAAGAATTCTAACAGGGCGGTTGTGAAAAAGCAAGTCATGAAGGAATGGATGACAGTAAGGTTAGCTTTGGAAAAAGAAGACAATGTGCTTTTTTGAAGATGGAGAAAAGGAAGAGGAAATGAAAAATAAGTAGAACATTTATAGTTGAAATGGAGGTGAGTTCCAAAACACTATCAAGTGGTGAAGAGGAGATTGGAAGGAACCTGAGTTAGAAAGAACTTTAATCTGCTTGGTAAAGTAGGATGGGTGTTATGCTTAGTGAGCAGTGATGAAGGAAAACTTGGTGGCCCATCACTGAAAGTTCGGTAGAGTGGCTGTGAATTGTGACTAACATAGGGAGAATACAAAGGTGCTGGGCAGCACTGAGGACCCAGCTGAGGTTGGAAATCATAGCAGAGACAATCAGTATGTTTTCCACTAGGCACAGTCAGAGACGAAATAGAAGTAGCAGGCAGCTTGAGTAGGCAGGCAGCGAACTGCAAGGCCCTGAGGTGGGCAATATTGAAACAATCCCTAATAGACCTCGAACTAGATAAAGAGTAAGAGTCGCCAGGAAAATCCACAGAGCTAATGAGGCCAGTGAGAGGCATTAGAAGGGATGGGAACCTCCAGATGACAGTCTCGTTCAGGCTAGGATGGAGCCAGAGTAAATGGAATTACTATCATAAACAATGTGCACACATGAGAATATACCAACATCATTCTCGGTACTCCATATGGGGGGGCAGTGGGAGACACTAAGAGCTGTGTGCATGTATGTTAATATCAAATTGATATTCATTGTGATATGAGACTACAACGCACCAAGAAAAGCATGTTTAAAAAAAAAGAAATCAATAACCAAAACCAAACCAAACCAAACTAAAACAAAACAAAACAAAAACACAAGCTAGGCATGGTGGCACACACCTGTAATTCCAGTACTTGAGACAGGAACATTACAGGTTTGAGGCCAGTGTACAGTAACTTAGTGAGACCCTATTTCAAAATTAAAAAAAAATTAAAAGGGCTATGAGTGTAATCTGGGTTCAATCTCTAGCACCACACACATATACACAAGAACAAACAAAATAGCTCATGCATGAAAAGAAACTCTCAATGAACACACTTGAAAATTTTAAAACTCATATATCAAAAAATTTGTCAAATACAGCTAAAACCATTTTTAGAAGAAAATATACACCACTAAATGCATTTGATAGAAATGGTTGAAAATTAATGTTGTCAAAAAGATGGAAAAATTATCAAATAAACAAAAAATGATATCTTTTGTATGAACAAAGATGAAATATCAAAAATATCAATAAAGGACTATATTAAGGTTCTTGGATATAAGATAAATGTATGAAAATCAATCATATATTTCGTATTATAAAATGAAATAATAAGCTATTCATAAGCAGCAAACATTTGTAAATGCACAAAAATAAAGCTAATAAAAATGTATAGGATCTCTATACATAAAGTATGAAATATTTTGGAAAGGAATTGATTATTTAAATGAATATAGGGGTGCATCATGCTTATAGCTTGAAAGATTTAATATTATAAATATGTCAACATTCCCTGGGTTGTTTCATAAATTTGACACAATTCCAATAAAATTTAAATTGTTTGTGTGTATTGTTTGAACCTGACAAGTAGAACTTAAAATTTATATGTAAATGCAATGGACTAAGAAAGTAAACTATTATTGAAAAAAGAACAAGAGAGGGAAGGACTTTCTCTATCAGACATGAAGGGTTATTTTATTTTATTTTGTGGTACTGGGGATTGAATCCAGTTCAATCTACCTCTGAGCTACAACCCTAGCCCTATTTTATTTTTTATTTTGAGACAGGGCCTCACTAAGTTGCTGAGCTTGGCTGCGAACCCGTGATTCTCCTGTCTCAGCCTTCCAAGTACTGGGATTACAAGCGTGAGCCACCACACCTGGCTATGAGGGGTTATTTTAAAGCTATGTTAGATAGAACTGTTTGACATTGGTTCATAGATAGTAAAACTGACCAGTGGAACATAATAGAGGCCAATAAGAGATGCATACATATATAGAAACTTGGTTTATGACAAAGGTGTGCAGTAGAATAGTGAAAAATGGCAAGTTTTCTTAATAAATGCTTTTTGACACCTATCTCACTTCATAAGATAATCACTTCAAGGAGAATTTTACACTATAATATTAAAGATAAAATAAATGCAAAATAATATATGAGAATAATTTCTTAACCATGAGATAGAAGAAAAATTTCTGAAATAGACAAGTTACATTGAATATAAACATTTAGATAGATTAGTCCTTATCAATATAATGAATTTCTGTTCATTGAAATAAATTTAAAAAGTTAGAGGGAAATGCACAGGCTAGGCAAAGAAATTTCAACACATACCAAACAAAGAGTATATAGAGATCTCCTAGGAATCATTAAGAAAAAGCCAATTTAATAGGAAAAAAAGCAAGAGATTTGAATAGGCAATGGAAAGAAGATATCCAAATGATCAATAAACATGTGAAAAGGCACTCAACATCATTGATAACCAAAGGAATTACAACAAGGTACCATGACCCATTCACTATAATGGCTAAGAACAAAATCACCACAATGTCATGTGTTGTATACGTTGGTGAGGATATGGAATAATTCAAATGCCTATAACACTACAATGGATGAAAAAATTGCAGTGCCCTCCTACAACAGAATCCTATTCAGTTATACATATTTGCACACTACAGCTACTTGTAACACTGTGGAGTCTCACAGGGCTGGGGTTGTAGCTAAGTGGTATAATGCTTGTCTCACCCCAGTGCTGCAAAAAACCAAACAAACAACAACAAAAACAAACAACAACAACAACAAAAGCAATGTATAGTCTCACACACATAATGTTAAAAACTAAGCCAAAGACCAGGCATAGTGGCACACACATGTAATCCCAGTTCTTGGGAGGCTGAGACCCGAGGATTGCAGGTTCAAGGCCAGCTTCAGCAGTTTAGTGAGACCCTGTTTCAAACTAAAAAAATAAAATAGGGCTGGAGGTGTAGCTCAGAGTTAGAATGCCCCTGGGTTCTAACCCCATTACCCCCCCCAAGCCAAATACAAAGTATACACAGTGGAACAACTTCATTTATATAAAATTCAAAACCATCACTGAAATCTGATGTTAGGATAGTGGTTACTTTCAGGGAGAAATGGGAAAGTTACTATCTGGAAGGGAATAAAGGGAGGCTTTCAGGGTATGGCTGTGTTTGATTTCTTGCCCAGGATGGTAGTCACATGGGCTACCCATTTGGTAAAAATTCCTTTAACTGTAAATTTGCTTTATGTTCTTTTCTATATGTGCATTATTCTGCAACAGAAAGTAAAAAATAAAGAAATCGTAAATAGAAATGTTAACAGTGTATTTCTTGGCAATCATAATACAATTCTAATGTAATTTTCCCATTTCTATTGCAACAAATAGCCCTTAAAATCTAGAATCTTCTTTATAACAACAATGACAAGAGGACTCAGAGAAAACCCAATTGCACATATTAAAATTTGCAGCCTCAGAGCGGTTACCAAGATGCCTCCCTCTTTTCTCTCTGCCAGGGGGTAATATGGGCCTGCTAATATTTCTTAGACACCTCAACACTAATTAGTGGTTGAGAATATCGGTCAGACTACCCCTAAAATGTAGGTAGCAAGGGTCACAGCAGGACATGATGAAGGCAGCATCCATTACAAATATTAATAAAAGAAGAGCACTAATTTATTAAATGAAAATCCTCTGATCTATTCACTGTAGCAAACAGCTGTTATTCTGTTTCCCACTGAGGGCCTTGGGATCCAGCGACACTAGCAGGTCTGCTTCTGTGTACACTTCTCTCAGCTGGTCAAATAAATATCTCCTCTCTCCTCCTGCAGAGAGGCAGGGTTGTTCCCAGTTGTCAAACTCAAATAATCCCCTTCAAACAGAATCTCTGGCAAGTTTAAAGAAAACACACCAAATCCACTGCTCTGGGGATATTAGACACCAAGAATTGACTGCAGGAGTTGAAATAAAAAAGATGCCTCTGAACATGAAACATTAACAAATCAAGCATTATTATAAATATTTCTCCCTCGTCCAATGCCCTTTCTCATAAAATCAACCCCAGTCCCTTGTGCTCCAGTTTCCTCTTTTCTACTGCATTTCATATTCTAGTGTTGAAACCCACATTTACTTAGCATAAAATGTTACTTAGTCTATTGCAACCCCATAAATGGTCTTGAACATAGTGTAAGCAAATCATAAGACACGGCAGGTAGGATTTCATGTTAAAACATACTTTTACCCTTACTTTAATGATGGGGGGATATCAGAATATCAGATAGACAAGGTATAAATGCTGCGTGGACACTAATTAATAAATAACTAATTAGCTGCAGACAACTACTACAACTAAAAATTCATCTGTATACCTTGTCATTGATAGAAGAAATATTATTTTTTCAAGATTTAGGAGCATGTTTCTCAAATCCTTGACAGTCATCACAGTTTTCCCTTGTATCCCCACAGACCCCATTCTCATAAGAAAACAGGCCCCGTCTGTCTGTCTGTCTGTCCACCTACCTACCTACCATCTGTCTATCTAATTATGCTTGAGAAATGAAGTGAAAAGTTGAGCTGGTTCAGCAGGGGAAGACTGAATATATGTTTCAGTGGGTGAATAAGGCCAATAGTGAAAACAGTACCAGCAATTCAAAATGTCATGCTACTGTGCAAATACTGTATAGCTACCTTATATCCACCATTTGATTTCTACCTTTATCCCCAATGAATTTTCTGACCTGATTTTAATAGGCACCATGTGGCTTATTTCCACATCCCAGTCTGCTCTTAAACTTTAGAAATAAAGGACTTCTGCTTATCTCACAGGGGTGTTTTAAGTATAAATGTGATAACTTGCCAGAAGTCAAGAAATCACATTGGAGAAAAGTACCATGTGAAATAAATGTGATATTACAATGGTCATGGGTTTTCATGGTGATTCTGAGCTTGCCTTTATCTGTACAGTATGTCTTATGCCTTTCTACCAATGGAATGACAGCCTGGACAGCCAGGTTCTGAGAGGGCTACCCTGGGATGAACGTTCAACTCAGAGTCAAAAGACCCCAATGTTTGTCATAGCCCTGTTTTCAACTACCATTGGTAATTTTCTTTTATTTTGCACTAGCGATTGAACATAGGGACACTCTACCATTAAGCTACACCTCCAGCCCTTTTTATTTCTTACTTTGAAACAGGGTCTAAGTTACCACGTGCGATCCTCCTGTTTCAGCCTCCTAAGTACTGGGATTACGGGCATGTGCTGCTATGCCCATTTATATTGGTAAATTTCTATAAAACTCTTCACCTCTCTGGGAATTATGTACCTTCTTAAAATAAGGTAGAACTGGACACTAGATGAACATGGAGGTGGCTTCTAGCTCTAGCATTCTGTAACTCTATGATTCAATGTAATTCTTCATACTTAGAAGGTAAGAAATTGTTTTTGGAAGTAAACAGTAGAATGACAATTTAGAAGCTAAGCTTCTGCCTTCACTCAAATTCTGTTCTCATCAAATAATAAGGACATAGCCCACAGATAACTCAGGACATGGGAAAAGCTTCTTTTATTCTAAATTGGCTCCCATTTACTCCAGCCCCTTTTCCTATTATTGAAATTCACCATAATCTGTAATTACCTCTTTCTTTAATGATTAAAAAATTTTTCTCCTCAAAGACATACAGCCCATCTTATTTATTGTCAAATGCTCAGTGCCTAAAGCAATGGCCAGCACACAGTAGGACTCACAAACATCAGGACTGAAAAACTGAATACATATCAAAACTCCTTGACCAAGTGCAGCATAAAGCGAGATCTGTTTTAGAGTAAGATGTTTAATGAGTGCTAGTATGTGGAAGACTTTGTTTTCCTCAGATATGCCAAAAGGAAAGATGTTTTAATGGCCTGGAATCGGAACAATAAGAAGTATCTGGAAGTTTTCCCAGCCTAAACCACTTTTGCCAGGTCACTAGAGAAGTACATAGCTTAAGTATGATGAGGTTTTGCAATCATTCAAGGGGAATAGTTGTCTATTTTATATGACATGGCATTAATTCAATAAAAGCTTTGCCTAATCCTAGAGTAATTGCTTTTATTGATTGTGGCATGATTTTGAAATATAAACAAGTGAGATGCAAATTTCAGCAAAAAATCAGCTGAGTTCTTGAATCAGTTTCCTTTTGTGCTAGCTAATAGTACGCAATAATAAACACATTGTTATATATTATGTTTTAGAAAAGTAATTTACATGACTGAGCTCATAAGAAAATTGAAGGCATAAAAAATGGCTTTTGTAAGTTACCTCAGCATCTGTAGTTTCAGCATGTACATTCTATTTGTTGTTGCTACTTATTGTGTATATCCATTTTTAAAGATCTCATGAATTAAAAATATGAATATCATTTGCATTGTTACATACCACTTCCACAGACTGGTCTGTTGGGTAATTTGTATATAGGTCATTAGGATTTTTTTTAAAGGGAATCTATAGTTACATTTTATGTAGTCAGAGAATTCACTGTTCCATGATGCCTTTTCTCAGGTCATCTTGAGAACTGATTGTCATACAATGATCCAATCAGCTGTTTGATTGATCTGATTCAGCCCATCCATGGCACCTGGACCAAACATTTCAAGGTCAGGCTATTTCTATCTGACATTGATGGACATGGCATACAACATCAGGGGATAAAAAAGTACATTATATTCAAAAACTGTCCCACACCAGATATATTTCCATTGCTTTTCTTAAAGATAACTGAGATTGTCTGAATTGAATATTGTTAGCTCAGTGATTTCAGCTGACAGCTATCTTGGGTATGGTGTTGCACAGTGAGGGGACTCAGTCAAATTGATGAAAATCATCATAGCAATAATCCTCCATTAAAGAACGACAGTTTTGTGTTCAGAAAAGCAACCTGAATATAGGATTTAGAAGAAATTGTCTAATACTGAAATGAGCAGATAGCTTATGGATCCAGGTAGCAAGAATAGAGTTATAAAACAATGTCACCCAATTTGATCTTTTAAACAAAATATAGATAATTATAAAAAGATTGTTGAAGCCGGGCGTGGTGATGCACGCTTGTAATCCCAGTACTTTGGGAGGCGGAGACCGGAGGATCCGGGTTCGCAGTCAGCCTCAGCTCTCTCTCTCTCTCTCTCTCTCTCTCTCTCTCTCTCTCTCTCCTTAGTGAGGCCCTCCGCAACTTCGTGAGACCTGGTTTCAAAATAAAGTATAAAAAAATAGGGCCGGGGGAGTAGCACGGAGGTAGAATGCCCCTGCATTCAACCCCCGGTACCGAAAAAAAAATTGTTGAATTTCCTGTCCTCTTAACAAGCAGTCTCAAATTCAGATTTGTTTTCTATATGCCAGAACTTTTGGATGAAGCATTCATCCCACAAATATTCATTGAGCATTTACTATAAAATAGACACTCACCTAGGAACTGGAGATAGAGCAGTGTATAAATTAGACACAAATCTCTTTCTTATTGGGATTTTAATTCTACTGGGCAAACAGATAATAAGCATATTTAAAAAAACTAATTAAACAGTGTGTTAAAAGTGATAGTGCTATGGTAACAAAGCAAGATAGGTTAGATGGAATGTGCCTTGGGGCAGAGTGATTGAATTTTAAGTGGCCAGGTCAGGGTAGACAAGGGGAGAGATGAAGAGGCCCCAGTGGGAGGGAGATCTCTGGTATCTGTGAGAAGCCTGTTCCATGCAGATTGAATAGCCAACCCACCAGATAGGAGGCTCTTTCAGTACCCGCATGTGTGAGAATTGAAGGAGGTTGATGTGGCTGGTGTTGAGTGAATCAGAGAAGTAGGAGTAAGATAGAAGGTCAATTGTGTAGAACATTGTAGACCATCATAAAGATAGTGGTTTTTTGTTTTGTTTTACTAAAAATGCATTGTGAAGCAGATGGGGGCTTTGAACAGAGGAGAGATAATAAATGGATTATAATTTAACAGACTTATGTTTCTCAATGTGAATGAAAATAAATGATGAGATTTCAGGCCATGATGAAAGTAGAGCATTCAGTCAGGATCGAGACAATGGTGGCTTAAACCAGAGTTTTAAATCACAAACTGTCTGTCCCATAGAGACACATTCTCTCTTCCTTAAAATCATACCTTCATGTCTATGGAAGGCTTCCAGAGATTTTCTAGTAGTTCACATTAGTAGAGCACATACCTCAGTTGTCTTAGTTGTTAAATGGGGTTAAAAATAGTGCCTAATCCAGGCACAGTGGTACATGCCTGTGATCCTAGTACTTGGGAGGCTGAGATGGGAGGATCACAAGTTCAAGGGCAACTTCAGTGAATTAGACCCTTTTTCAAAAAGAAAAGGAGCTAGGATGTGGCTCAGTGGTAGAACAGCCCTGGGTTCAAGCTCCAGTCCCAATAAACAAACAAACAAACAAACAAACAAAATGAAAATAGTGACTAGTATGTTAGTTAATGATGAAAGTTACATAAGAATATGCAGATAAGGCATATTCTTATGTAACTTATGTACACAGAGTTGGTCTGTGTACAAAGTAAATTTTCAATACATGTTAGTTGTTACATATATGATTGGAGGGAGACGGTTGTCAAATGTGTCATTGATGATTATTACATAAGCATTTATGAGAGAAATTGAAGATTCTTTTTTGCTTTGTATTATATCAAGGTTTTGGTATCAGTCATTATATTTTCATAAAAGGAGTTGGGAAGTGTCCTTAATGTATTCACAGAAAGAATTTGTGTAAGATGGTGACACTTTTTAAATTTGGAAGAAATTTACTGGGAAAGCCATCTTGGCTAGAAATTTTCTTGTTGGGAAACTTTAAATAAAACAAATTTGATCTCTAATAGCTATAAGAAAAGTCATATTTTTAAATCTCTATGTTAGTTTTTATGGCTTGAGTTTTCCTAAGAACTTGTCTATATTTTAATTAAATTTTCAAATTAATTGAAATAAAGTACTTATAGTATCATGGTTGGCAGAAAAGTAATTTCCAAAAAGATGTTCATTTCCTAATCCCTGGAAGTTATGAATGTGACCTTATATGGCAAGAATAAAAAGTTCCCTGTAGCTATGACTAAATTAAGGACTTTGAGTAGGAAGGTCATTTTGGATTATTGGGTAGGCCCTAGGTGCCATCACATGCATCTTTGTAAGAGAGGCAGAGGGAGATTTTTCATACCAAAGACAGAGGGCCCTTAGAGGCCGAGAGTAGAGCTATGCAGCCATGTGGACCCAAATGGGGGCAGCCACCCATGCTGAGTGAGGAGAAACAGGGTTTCCCCTAGAACTTCTGATGCAAGTGTGGCCTTGCTGACACCTGAATTTTGGCCTAGTTACACTGATGTTGGACTTATGGCCAGAGCTTCCAAAATTTTTTGAGAGAAAAAATTTCTGTTGTTTTAAGCCATCACCATTTGTTATAGTAGCTTCAGGCAACTAATATAAGTATATTCTTATTTTCATTAAATTTTTTAGAATCTATAAGAATGTCCTCTTTTTGAATTTCTAATATTGATAACCTGTGTCTCTGTCTCTTTCTTGATTAGTCTTGCCAGGTATTCATTAACTGTCAATTGACAATTTATCAACTAGTGTTTGAATTTCTTCTTTTACTCTGTTTTACAGGTATTTTTCATTTTATTTCTAATGATTTTATCTTTATTATTTCCTCTCTTCTACTTTGTATTCAATATGCTGTTCTTTTCTGATTTTTTTAAGTTGGACATTAGGCCACTGTGACTGTTTAGTCTCTCTATTGCTTTAAAGCTACAAATTGCAACTTACATTTTAGCTATATTCTCCAAGTTTCTATATGTCATAATTTCATTGTTATTCACTATATGTATTTTCTAATAATAATCTTCTTTGACCTATAGGTTATATATAAATAGCATGTTTAATTTTCAGGCATTTGAAATTGTGCTCTTTATTCTTATATATTGATTTCTAGTTTAGTTCAACTGTGGTCTTTAAATATACTTTGTTATGAATTCAGTCCTGTGAAATGCATTGAGAGTTACTTCATGGCCATACAGCATATGGTTTATTTTTGTAAATGTTCCATATGCAATAGAAAAGGATGTGTATTCTGCTAGTGTGGGTACGGTATTCTATATATTTCAATTAGGACAAGTTTCATAACTGTGCGATCTAAATTTTATATAATTTGTGGGGTTTTTTAACCCATATATTTTATCAGTCACCATGTCCCTCTTTACTTTTGCAATCATTCTGGCCGTAAAGTCAACATTATCTGATAATATAGCTATTCCAAATTACTTTTGAATAGTTCTTATGTAGTATACTCTTTATACTTTTGCTTTCAGTCTACCTGAGCTGGACAGTGTGGCTTCAGTTCAAGTCTGGTTATCTCTACTTTTTAAAAAAATGTGACTAAAATACATAGCATAATATCTATCATCTTAACAATTATAAAGTATACAGTATAGTATTGTTAACTATATGTGTAAAGTATAGCAGATTTCAAGAACTTTTTATCTTATATAACAGAAAATACCCATCAAAAGGCAACTCTCCATTCACCTTGCCTCAGTCACTGGCAATCACCATTCTACTTTCTGCTGCTGTGAGTTAGACTTCTCTAGATACTTTATATAAATGGAGTCATGCAGTATTTCTCTGTTATTGACTAATTTCACTGAGCATGATGTCTTTAAGGGTCAACTCTATTGTTGTGTATGATAGGATTTTTCTTTCTTTTCTTTTTTTTTTTTGGTACTGGGGATTGAATCCAGGGGCATTCTACCTCTGAGCTATACCCCCCACCCTATTTTATTTTTATTTTGAAACAGGGTCTCACTAGGTTGATGAGAGTCTCACTATTGCTGAGGCTATCCTCGAACCTGTGATCATTCTGTCTCAGCCTCTCATGTACTAGTATTACAAGCATATGCCATCATGCCTGACTGGATTTTTCTTTTTTAAGGCTAAATAATATTCCATTGTATGTATATACAACATTTTTGTTATCTACTCATTCATTGGACACATATTTTGGCTATTATGAATCGTGCTTCAGTGAAAATATATCTTTATGGTCCTAATTTAAATTGCTATGGATAAATACTCAGAAGTAGGATTTCTGGACCATATGGTAGCTTTATTTTTAATTTTTGAGGAATTTCAATTATGTGTGTGTGTGTGTGTGTGTGTGTGTGTGTGGTACTAGGGATAGAACCTATCACTGCACTCAACCTCCAATGTTGCCCTTCTTAAATTGTTGAGACTTGTGTTGTTACTGAAAGAGATTTGTTCTGGAGAAAGTTCCACATGTGTTTGATAAAAACATGCTTTTTGCTTTTAGGTGGAATGGTCTGTATATGGTTGTTAGGTCCACTTGGTCTCTAGTGTTGTTCAAGACTTTTGGTTCCTTATTGATCTATGTGAATGTTCTATCTACTATTGATAGTGGGGTTTTGAAATTGCCTGATAGTATTGTGTTGCTATCTAATTCTCCCTTCGGTCTGTTAACGATTGTTTCATATATTTAGATTTTCTAATATTGAATGAATTTATATTTATAATATCTTCTTGGTGCACTGAGATTTTTAATCATTATATAATATACTTTCTTGTCTCTTTCAGCAGTTTTTTTTTTTTTTTTT
>PVJS01052671.1:0-13537 GCA_004027185.1 Glis glis
CAATGGAATTTTACGCAGCCACAAAGAAGAACAAAATCACATCATTTGCAGGGAAATGGAGAGAACTAGAGAGCATCATGCTAAGTGACATTAGTAAGTCACTAAGAGTAAAAAATCGGATGTTCCCCCTAATCTGTGGGAGCTAGATAGAATGGGACTTAGAAGGGACTTAGAAGGGAAGAAGAAGAAATCTTTAGATGGACAAAAAAGGTGACCTAACTGAGGGAGTTGGGCGGGGAGTGGAGGGAAACACACTATTGCACATGATGTACATACACAAACCTATAAGACTCAATCACTATCCGGAGCATGAAGGGGAGGGAAGGGGGAGGGAATGGGGTGGGATTGGAGGGAGGGCTGAATGTGCAATGTGTGCATGTATGATGTTCATACCCTGACATATATCAAAATGTATAATTACAATGCACCAATAAATGAACATAAAAAAAGAATGTCTCTGAGTTCAATCCCCTGTACTACTACTGCTATACTATTACTACTACTACTACTACTAATAATAATAGTAATAACAATAAGTTTAAAGAATAACCAAGTAAAACTAAAATTATCTTACTGTTCTATTTCTTCCTTAAGAGTGATTTTATCTTTTTATCCAGGTTATGAATTGATCATTATACTCCAGAATTATAATTTCTACTTCACATAGGGCAAATTTTGGCCATTTGTTTCCTAGAAAATTATGTATTTCATCTAGAGTGTAAAATGAGTTTAAATAAACTAATTGAATTGTCCATTATGGGCTTCTAATTTCTTTTGGATATTTATTAATATCAATATTATAATTTCTGGTTTTGCACATTAATGCTTTTTCCTTTTTTTCCCTTTTATCATTTAACAAAGGATACCTCTGGTTCCAACCAATGCACTAGATCTTGGATATTTTAGTTCTAAAGAATGTTTATGCTTCATATTCTGTTTTATTTCTGCTTTTATCTACGTTACTTTCTCTGTTTATCCTTCCTTTAGTTTCTTATTGTTATAGCAGTGCTAGACATCTGCTACTTAACTCATTTTTTAATATTCTTTCAAGCTTATTAGTATATACATCTAGAATAAATTTTTCTTTTGGCCATGTTAATTCTCCCCATTTATTCTGATTTATAATGTCTTCATTATCATCATTTAATCTATATTAGGCAATTTTGGTTTTGTTTGTACTCAAAAGTAGTGATTCTGGTGTTTGAAATATTGTAATGTTTAGATAAAAATATTAAAATACCAATTAATAAATTTTTACATTTTTCTCCATTTTTATTTGTTTTCCATTATGTTTCTTATTTCTGATCTTACTATGTTATGACTAGAGAATGCTTGTTGTGTAATTACTCCATTTGGGGAATTTATTAAATATTCATTTCTAATTGCTATTCTTTTCAACTTTTCTGCTGAAAGGGAAAACAGCTCAATAAGGAAGCATGCCAATCTAAGGTAAAGATCTTACTAAGAAAGGGAGACTTTGATTGAAACACAGCTAAAACATTTTGGGGAAAAACCTTCACCACCTCCTTCTGTCCAACCAGCTGCAGCCAATGTGCAGAAGAAAGTGAGTGTTTGGGCTCTCACTAAGCAGTTACAAGCTGTCATTTAAAGAACATCAAATTCACAACCACACAAAGACCTTCCTGGCAGTGAAGGTCATCATCTATCTAGAGATGTGACTTGACTTTGATCCCCAGATTTGTGAGTTTTTTTCCACTTAAGAAGAAGCACTTCTCTTTTCAAGCATGATACTGCAGGGCACAGCTTGATTTCCCAAGATCAGAAAATACTTATTGTCCCCTTGTCATTCTGTCAACTGTGTTTCATTACTTGTCTTGGTTTGAAGAAAAGAAACAAGGACCATGTGATGATCCTAAAAGTGTGATACTTTTTTTTCCCTCCTCATCTGCCTAAATGTAATTGCTTCAAGTTATATTTTCCTCCCATATTTAATCTTGACTAAAATGTTGACATCATACTCCCCTGCATCTCTGTCCCACAATATAAAGCAGTTCCCAGAGTAACAATGACATATAACATGCTGAAAAGGATCCCACTAAACTTGAAACTCTCCTTACCATTAGTGTTTAAATTCACACACACACACACACACACGCACACACATGCACGCACACGCACACGCACACACACAATCACTGCATAACAACATTCACCTAGAGTCCCCCCCCCAGCTGATACTATAGTTATTGTGATTACAAGAATCCTAGAATGAGCTGGGAAAATAGAATTGGGTCTTAATTACTGAAGGAGACCACATCATTCATGTTGTTACTGAGAAAAAAAAGGTGAACTTCAAAATCTGGTTCATTGAAATTCAAAGGTGGTGGGCACCTTTTCATCTTTGTAATAAATTGGATCATCCAACTGCTTACCATGTATGGCTAAAGTTCATTCTAATGAGGGGAGGAAAAAAACAGTTGATACTATTTAATATGCAAAAACTCTAAAGACTAAAGGCCATTTGTTTTCCAAATTCAAAACAAGTTTATATCTAAGCCTGTCTTTCAATTTCATATCCTGGTCAAATGAATACCATTGGCCTGACCCCTTGAATGCCCTGGTCCACTTTCCCTACACACTATTCTCTGTGGGAAATGACTATACTTTGGGACTTTTAAAACCAAAGAAAATCCAAAACCTTCTGGCCCCAACGAAAGGCTCCTATGACTTATGTAAATATAATAAACATTTATTGAGAAAAGTTTCATCCTAGAGTTTAAAAATTTCTCATGTGAGGTTTTATTAGTCTCATCATTCACATATTGTAATGAAGCGAGATGATTTCTCTCGGAAATTGTTCCCTGTGAGAACACAATTATTAAATACCATCATCACTGATAATAATTAAACTTTTATTATCTCAGTTTCAACCCTGTCAGAGCAGGCTTCCCAGGGGGGTGACTGTGTGAGAGGTTTTAGAAAATAGTGTAGTGAATAGCACCGTATGAAAACTAACAGAACAGCTGAGCCTTCTTTGGATAGCTATGATATGCTTTTACTTATAACAATTCTGATGTCAAATGTATGGGTCTTTGTACTACACCAATCAATTCTTCACCTCTCCGGACTCTAAGTGGGTGTCTACAATATAATTCAATTCTGACGCGAACTATCCGGAGTCAGAGTCAGGGTCAGACTCCACAGAATAAGGGCTCAGTGCCACAAAACCCTCCCCTCTTCAGATGTCAGTGACAACTCCTGACTCTGATGCATCCCGTGATTTTCCCTCAGGTTGGATAATTTACTAGAACAGCTCACAGAACTCAGGAAAAAAACTTTCCTAACAAGGTAGTAAATCCACTTTGTTATAAAGGATACGACTCAAGTACAGCCAAATGGAAGAAATGCATAGGGCATAGCACTGGGGAGACACCAGGGTTCAGTGTTCTCTCCAGGCATGAGGTCCTCTCAGTATGTTTATGTAGCAGTCCAGGAGCTCCCTCAACCTTTCCTTTCAGGATTTTTAATGAAGTTTCATCACCTAGGTATGGTTGAGTGAATAGCTGATCATTGGTGATTAACCCATCCGCCCTCCTCTCTCTCCTCCCTTCTTATCTTGGGACTGATCATTCTCACCCTCTAATCATGTCACTGGCTTATCTGCCAACCAGGCACCACTTAGAAGCTATCCATGGGTCACCAAGAATCATCTCATTTGCATACTCAGGTATTTGAAGGGAGACTATTATAAGAAACAAAATACTTTTCTCTTGCCCCTATCACTCAGGAAATTGAAAGAGTTTTTAAAAGTTATTGTGCTGGGAAATGGGGATGAAGATCAAATATATATTTCTAATTATATCACACTTTCACAGTTTTGCAGCACAATTCTCTTTTATTTTTGCTGTCTTTAACCAAAGTTTGAGACAGGTAATCTGTCCTCCATGAGAAACAAAAATGCAAGGAATGAAATGTAAAAGAGATCAGAAGAAAAATGACATAGGAGGAATTGTTAGAAGAGAATGAACAATAGCCATTGTTTTTAAGCGCCATCTTAGTGATGGGCACTTTCCTTTAAAACATGTAGTAGGAGCTAAGTAGAAGTTCAAGAAATTAAGTGGTGTTCTAGAAACCCATTTAGTTAATAATGGGAGGAAGCAGTATTCAAACCCAGGACTATGTGCTCCAAGTTACATGCACATTTCATATTTGGTTTTATTTTGTTTGTTCATTTACAATATATTTCACTATTTTTCATTGGTGGGAGGAAGAAAAAATATACATATATATATATGAAGGATATAAATAAGTATCTATTTATGTGTTGTCAGTAAATATTTGACTCTAGTTAATTTTAAATCAGCTGTTTGAACTTTGGTTGCCTTGAGGATACCTGGACTAAGATTTCTATGATGAGTGATGATAATGAAACTTGTGAAATCTGCAAAGATCAGCCTAAGTAAGGAAAAGCAAACTATAATTTTGCAGTAGGAAAATTGAAAATCAAAACTCACCAGTCATGCTGGTCAATGACGTCAGTCCAACCTACTGACGCCTTGGTAGCAACTGTTACCTCTGGATGCATAGGACTTCATATGACTAAACTAAATTAGAGACGCTATAATCTTTTATTCACAATTCTTACAGGTGCAGAATTTAAAAGGTCTCATCTCCTCTCAGGCATTGTGCTTGACCTCATTGTTTTCCTCATTGGATTTGAACTTTTTAGTCCCTGTTTTCTTGATTTTCATAAAGTTTGAGAAATTCATGGCTCAAAACTCATTGCCCAAACACAGGTCATTGGCAATAATTGTGGAGGATGAACCAGCCAACAGGTCCCACATAAGGAGGCTTTCGAAAATGTCAACATTTTGCATGACCACTGTTCCGATCAGCATTCTTACAGCTATAATCTAAAATATTGATCACATAACCTAGAGGAAAGATGATTTATTTTCTTACAGTTTTGGGCTCAGTCCATGTGAGGTTGGGGAACACGAATCTTGGGGTATGGAGGAGGGAGGTAGACAGATGGAGAGCACATGCGCCGTGTCCCTCATATCATGAAGGCCAAAAGCAAAAGAGAGGAGCAGGGAGAGGAGGAACCATTTATATAATCCCAAGGCCACATCATCAGGGAACCACCTCTAGCCATACCCTACTGGCCTGGGCCACCACCCAGATAAATCCATTACAATGGATTACAACCCTCATGACTCAATTACATCAGTTTCAAACATTAATAAATGAGCTCTTTAGTGGACATCTTATATCTAACTATAACAACCACAAACATCAACTTCCAATTGGTTAAAATAGAAATAAAAAAGGAAAGCTATAGATAGCTTCCAGAAGATGGTGAAAAGTCCAAAGTCATAATGGAAAGAAGAGGCTGCAAGAGAATGTAGATGGGAGAGGCAAGTAAAGAAACTTAACAGCTTAAGTAATGCTATGTGTGTACATGAAATTACCAATGTCAATCCCAATGACATGTAGGGGTAAGAGGCGTGAGGGAGATGGCATCCTGAGGGAAATGCACCAAATGTTGTACGCGGGTACATTCCTATTACTCTATAACTCAGTATGATTTATAATTACAATGCACCTATAAAAATCTAAAAAAGTAAAGAAACCTTGACCTTAACTAATCTTTAAGAATATAACAAATAAACAGAAGAAAAAAAGAAAAGAAAGGAGAGTCCAGACAAAAAACAAGGAACAGAAACAAAGAAAAAGATGTGTTAAAATGTATGATTCTGGACTGTTAAATGTGTGGTAGCCAGAGAAACAAGATTTAATAAAAAACAAAAAGGTGTCCCTTTTCTTGGGCTATCTCCTCCTCTTAGATTTGGTGGCCTTCTTCCTCTGAAGATGGCAACTCAGAAGGCATCATCTTTATGATGCCCAGTTCTCCTCCATCCCAGCCTTTTCCTGAGTGTTGTTCCTATCCTGAGACTTATCACCTCTCTGCAGGATGTGAGCTGCTATTTGTTCCCAGGAAGCCTGAGGTTTCATTTTGGGCAGAGATGCTGCTCCTACAAAGTTAATGATTTGTTTCTGTGTACATGTAGATACAGTGCTTCTTTTGAAGTTTCCTAGGGCGAACTTTCGGCTTGTGTTCACCAGTGTTTGACAACCTGGTATGTACCAATATTATCACAATTTGGCTCTGTGCTGTAACTGGCATGCATCTATTTCACATTTCATAGATCTTTAAGGGGGTCTACCCTCCTGTTGATGTGGCAGATAGTTGCCATTAACGTGTGTTTGCTTTGTTTGGTTTGGTTTGGTACTAGGAATTAAACCCAGCAGCATTCTACTTCTGAGCTAGACACCAGCCCTATTTATTTATTTAATTTTGAAATAGGGTTGCTGGGTTTGGCCTGTGATCCTCCTGTCTCGGTCAGTCTCCCAAGTACCGGGATTACAGGCTTGTACCACTGTGCCCAGCAGCCATTAATGTTAATGGAATTGTGTGATCCAAAACCAGATAACAGTTCAAGTAACGCTATGTTCACATGTGGAGTGATTGATACCGATCTCAATATTGTGTGCAGAGAGGGGGAGGGAGTGGGGTGAGATCCGAGGGAAATACACTAGGTACTGTGTGCATGCATGCTTCTATCACCGTAAATCTCATTATGATGTGTAATTACAATGCATCAACAAAAAGAAAAAGATAATAGACTCCAGGGCAAAAAGCTACTGAACTTCATATAAAACATGTCAAAACAAAGACCTCCAAACAGTAGCTCAAAAGTTGACACTCTTGAGAAATTTTTGCCAGAACACAATGGCATTCAGAGGAGGTGGTAAAATGGCTACTTCCCTGATAAGCAATCCTCAATATTCTTCTGGGGTCAAAGCCAGTTGAATAGAGGAATAATGTTTGGGGGGGGGAGAGGTAAAGAGGGGAAAAGGAGACTTGATGAAGGAAACAGTTCAAAATATGCTATGTACATATAGGAAGTTATCAATTCCAATCTCAATAATATATAAGGGGAAGGGGAGGGACCAGGAGGAATCTGGAGAGAAACACACCAGGTGGTGTGCGCATGGATATTTCTATCAACCGGAACTTCACGATGATGTAGCATTACAATGCATTAATAAAAGTATAGTATATAAAATAGTACAGCTCTTTTTCTAAAGACAAAAGATATTCTAGTAAGATAATAAACCTTATATTTCAGGATCAAAATTTGCAGATTTGGGCTGTGTTTACTTTGTAACTGCATTTTTTAATAAAGTGGGTCTCCAAAAATGTGCAAGCTGCAAGTAGGTTTGACAAATTTTACAAAAATGAATAATTAAGCCATAAATGAAAATTCAGGACATTCAGTTAAATTTTGAAAATCCAGGGCATTCAGCTAATTATTTTTTTTGATACCAGGGATTTAACCAGGGGTCATTAGACCTCTGAATCACACCCCCGGCCATATTTTATTTTTTAATTTTTGAAACAGGGTCTCACTAATTTGCAGAGTGCCTTGCTAAGTTGCTGCAAACCTGTGATCCTCCTATCTCAGCCTCCCAAGTACTGGGCTTACAAGCATGCACCACCAGGCCTGGCTTCAGTTAAATTTGAATTTCAGAAGAACAAGAATTTTTTTAATAAGTATTTCTCATGAAATATTTGTTATGCAATGTTTGGGAAATGTTTATAATAAAAAATTATGCATTGTTTATCTGACAATATTCACAGACTTGGAGAATTAACAGTGAGTAAAGCAAACAAGTAATCTTGTTTTAATGGAATTTATAAACAATAAGCAAATAACTAAAATATTCACTGTTTATAATATTGATTTTATTTGTATTGATCAAAATAAGCCAATAAGTGCTTCTCTATAGGAATAAGATTGAAGAAGAAGGAATAGAGAGAGGCTCAAAATCAATAGGAAGAGAAAGGGATAATTTATTAAGAAACAAATAGAAGTGTTATAAAAATACGATTTTTTAAATTCAATTTTATTTTTATACTCATTAAGATTTACAGATAGAGAAAATAGTGCAAAAGATTCACATATGCCCCATACTTAGTTTCCCTTATAAAATTCAAGATGGCTGAGGAATGGTTAAAAGACTAAAAATCCTTTTCTGAGCCTCAGAGATTTGCTAATGGGGGCAGATTGCCATGCAGACATCTTGGGAACTGAATTTCCCACAGAAAACAGTTTTCTGGACTATAAATATCTTGTAAGGTTTGAGAGATACCTGAGTGACCAGTCTGCCTTGACCTGTACATTCCGGTAGACTCACAAAATTTACAACCACTAGACTTGCTTCCCTTCTGTTCATCTCCCTTAAACAATGATAAGCTGCTCCCACCCACTTGTGAGAAAAACCCAGCTCACCTTCCCTTGGAGTTGGAGGGCTCCTTCAGCCTCTGGCTAAACCTGATTTTTTTTTTGCTGATTTTCAAAGCTGTTGTGTACCCAAACAAGATTTTGATTTTGATTTCTTTGGTTCCCAATACACATACACATAGCTATTTCTATATATGTAACTATTTCAATCTACATTAAGCTAAATGTAAGTTTGCACTGATGTCGCCAACTCTAATCTAATGTTGTATAGTCTGCTTCCCATCTTTACCTGTGAATTCCCACTTTAACCATGAGAAATTTGGCTCCCACAATTGGCCATTCATTGACTTGTTTAGTTCCAGTGCACATACACAGTAGTTTCAGAATTTTTAACTGGTGCCCTCTGGGATACACCTTTATCAAACAGACTATAGTACTTATATGTGATATATTTTGTATTTGGTCTTAAAAACTGCATTATTTACAAAGTTACTTAGTCAGCATCTCCTCTTGCCCTATCTCACAGAACTTGTCCTATTACAAGACAGGAGGAAAAACTAAAAGAGAGGATGTAAAGCAAGAGTCTTTGTAAAAACACAATTGCAATCATCTCTTTAAAAAAGACAAATTTTCCAGTCAGTTCAATGGGTATAATAAAAACTCACCTCTTTGTGATTATAGATATCTAGAAGTTTAGAACTGTAATAAATCTTAGATGGCCTCCTAAATTTTTCCAGTTTATAAATGAGAACTTTGAAGCCAGAAACAGTTATTTTCTTGCTTTTCTTGGTACAGCAATCTTGGGTTCATAGTTGCAATAGATTTCCCTAACTAGGATCATTTTACACGGCAAAATATTTTTATAGGAAGATTACAAAAATTGTGCATTACTTGTTTCTTTTTCTTCAGATCAGCCTGCCATTGTGTGGTCGAAACCTGTGCTACGATATGATAAGTTCCCCCATAGGCCCATGGGTTGAAGGTTTAGTCCCCAGGATGACACTGTATTGGGAGACAGTGGAACCTTTAGGCGGTGAGAGGTCCTTGGTCATTGGTGGATGCCCTCAAAGGCGATCATAGGACTTGGGTCTCTTCCTCTTCCTTGTTGCTTCTTGGCTGATAATGTAAGTAGTATTTTGCGGCCATGCTTTCCTGTCACGATATGCTGCCTCATCAGAGGCCCAGAGCAATACATCCTCTCCCAAAGATCCTGAACTTGGACTGGAAACCCCTGAACATGAACCGAAATAAAACGTTTGTCTTTATAAATTAATTATCTCAGGTATTTTGTTATAGCAATATATAGCCGATTAATACAGCCTCAAAAGTGCATTAATGTTTGAGTAGAAGCTAGGACTGCACTGGCATTTCTCCTCTTTTTTTTTTTTTTTTTTTTTTGTGGTACTGGGGATTGAACCCAGGGGCGTTCTACCTCTGCGCTACACCCCCGGCCCTATTTTTTATACTTTATTTTGAAACCGGGTCTCACGAAGTTGTGGAGGGCCTCACTAAGTAGAGAGACACAGGGAGAGAGAGAGAGAGAGAGAGGGAGAGAGAGAGAGAGAGAGAGAGACAGAGAGAGAAACAGGGCTAGAGAGAGAGAGCTGAGGCTGGCTGCAAACTGGGATCCTCCGGTCTCCGCCTCCTCCCAAAGTACTGGGATTACAAGCCTGTGCCACCACGCCCGGCCCATTTCTCTTTTTACTTGCATCAGGTAAATGCAAACTAAGCTTGCTGTATGCCTGGCTGCTACCACAAACCTTTATGCTAATAGTCACTTCATTTTAATATAAATTATTTTCCTTTCTAAAACAAGTCATGTAAATCTAACTAGCAGAGAGTATTTCTGTCTTCTTTCCCAAGTGACACAGGCAGCAATGCCACAGTAATTTGATCTTGATTACAACAATAACAAACTGAAACTCTTGCGAATGGTTTTACTTTATTTTTTTTAAGAGATCAGGAGAAAGGTGATCGCTAGCTCTATACTTTTAATCCCTTTGGTTGCATCCTGGTCTCACTACAAGAACAGAAAATGAAAGAGAGGTAGCTTAAAATAATACATCCAATTATTTTGTTATTAAGATTTTATTGGTGGTGTCGGGAGGGAGAAATCAGCTAAGAAAACAAAGCTCCAGTTAATTCCAATTCGTGGCATTCATAGCATTTGATAAATCTTCCTGGGAAATAAACAGTAGCAAGATATAGCAAGCTGGGAAATCCTTTCAGTTTGTTTTGTAAATGGGTGAAGTATACTGGACAGTAATTAAAAGCTTTAATAATACAATTAATAAAACTTTGAGTGTGCCTATTACTGGATGTTAATTATCCTGTAGTCACCAGAACAGATAATGATGATATTGTTCTTTGTGATGAGTGTGGGTGGACCTTTCATGCACAAATGCTGGAACCAAGATAAATTAGCTACCAAACTAAGTATTTTTAAAATAACAGACATCTTTATTAATACCAGCTCAAGGTATTGGAAAATAGTGGAATCTGCTAAGGAATCTGTGTTCTCCCTTGCCCAAAATCAAGTTCATGAAAAAGTCTAGGAAAAACAATCAATGGACTCAGGAGAAGGATAAGAGACAGCTGAGGCTGTCCTGAAACCTGCGATCCTCCTGTCTCAGCCTCCCAACTATTGAGATTACAGGATAGGTGTCCACCACCATACCCAGTGAAAAGCATATTTTTAAAAATTAAAACAGAAATGTATACTGAAATATGAGAAAAATGTTATTAATAGTATGTAATAAAAAGCAAATATATGAGATGCTAGCAATAAAAATGGAAATAAAAACAAGCAGGTGATAGAAAGTGGTGTTCCCTCATGGTTAAATTCTATACCAAGTTGGCTGATTCACAGTATGGCTTACGTGTTCCCTTGCCCTCTAGATCCCTAAGGAACTGGTTCCAATATACAACAAGAATCCTGGGAAGCAGATTCATTCCATTCTCGACATTGTATAGTTTCCAAGTTTAGCTGCTATTTGAAGATAGAAGGCATGACTGAAATACCTCTATCTGTACCTGACCCATAAACTATCTTGAATGAACCACCAGAAATAATAATGTTGTACTAGGTGTGTTGGAATGCTAATGCTGCATAACAAACCGCCCAAAACCTCAATAGCATATGATAAGAAAAACTGATTTATCACATGTGTATAGAATTCAAGATTGTCTTATCTAGGCTGTGTATGAGCAGACAGCTCTACTTCACAAGTCCCTTATCCTCCTCCTAAGCACAGTAGACCAGCCCAGGCATGTCCATTTCATGGAAGAAGGACAAGAGTGAGTCTAACTGAACAAGTAATTTCCAGGAAAGCATTTTTTCTAGTGACATCATTCCCAGTAGCATTCTATTGGCCAGTACAAGTCATATGTTTTGGCCTAGACTAAAAAGGCAAATAAGTGCTCTACCAGTATAGTGAGCATTATAGCAAAGTCACATGGCAAAGATTGGCTTTGTCGGGAAAGGGAAAGAACTGAGGACTTTCATGTAGCCTACCGTAGGAAGAAATCAATAAAAGCAGTCCTATTGAAGGTAAAGAGCCAACAATACTATTGAAAGTGTCCAAAATGAATTCTAGATATTAGGTAAAGTCTGAAAATCACTCTATAATTATTAGTTGTCCTCTCATAGGGTTAGTATCCATTATAACTATTTCAAGGTTATAGATTATTCTTGCATGTAAACAGATATACAGAGAAAAATGTAGGTATTGTCAGTTAACTGTCTCTGATTTTGTCTAATTATCTCTACCTTTAAGTTTTTTAAACCCTCACTTAAAATGTGATTTTTATATGTTTGCTTTCATGAGACACCTCTTTCAAAAATGAGATACGATAAATAAATAAAAAATAATCAGTATGAAATCTTAAGATCAAAGTTGAAGTCCCAAATAAAATTTGAATATTGTATAGTTTGTCTCCCACATGTTACAGATGATATAACTGAGATACAAAGTGGATATATGACTTGTGAATAAATAAATAAGATATTTGAAGTAAAGTCTTAGTCATCAAATATCACTATATATTCCATAGTTTTAATGAGCAAATTGACAAAAAAATATAGTTTGCTTCATTTTTCTTACGTAACTATTTCGTACATACATTTGTTTCATACTTAGCTATTTACTTTTATGTAAATGTCTACAAAAGTCATGAACAGAAAATGCAGAAAATGTTGATTTTACTTTGTTACTTTTTATCAGCACAGTTGTGAATTTTTTCCTATAAATGTTTTAGCTTTAAGCTTCTAAATACTTTTACTGCTTTTTACTATTTAAATATTTTTCAGGAATTGCAGGTAAGGGTTTCATAAAGATCAGCTGGCTACATGCTAGAAATACTCTTGTTATGTACATGTTCAGAAGCTGGAACTAGACCTGACTGAGAAGGGATACAGCATGTGAGATGGGAATATTTATGTGTTTAAATCTAGGATCTTTAAGATCCATTTCATTGACTTTGGGTTATGGATATGATTGAGTTGATAACTCAACATGCAAGAATTCTAAGGATGGAAATGTTTCCCTGGGACTACAACTGCCCCCTGGGTCAATGGAATTCCACCAGTATTATGAAAACCCACAAGTAATAGCCAAGATCCATATTGAATCTGCCTGGACAGTGATACAGGGATTCTGAAAAAGTATGACATGTGTAAATACCTCCATCGATTTGTTTCTCATATAGAGAGCGGTTGCTGAAATAATGGCAAGAAGAATGGTCTAGGGGTTTTTCCTTTTTACTCAAAACAAGCATTTACATTATTTAGATACTCAATGTCTCTTCTGACTTATGATTGCTTTACAATCTATGGGATATATTTAGTATCCCTGTGGAAGCAATTATACATAAAACATCAATATATATTTATATGGTAGAAAGTACTTTCATGAGTCCCTGTAGTATATTTTAACATTAGTGGAAACTAAAATTTTGGTGTAGTGTGTTTTATCTATCATTCAGATTTAAGAATACATAGTACTTTTATATTTTAGAAAGCATTTGAAAGTTGGATGAAGTTGTGGGAAGTATTAAGTGGTAGAAATTCAAAGTCTAAGGCTGTATGTGTAGTAAGTAGACTTGGTTTTAGTGTTGAATTTCCTAAAATTTAATGGAATCGCCATAACTAGGGTTGGTAATCAAACGGATTTATAGGTAATTCATTCTTTTTTTTTTTTTTTTGGCGGTACCGGGGATTAAACCCAGGGGCGTTCTACCTCCGCGCTACACCCCCGGCCCTATTTTTT
>PVJS01052672.1:0-13536 GCA_004027185.1 Glis glis
AAAAAAAAAAAAAAAAAAAAAAGAAAAAAGAAAGGAGATCCCATCAGCCAAGAATGAGTATTGGAGAGGTATTTGAGCAACGTGAGAAGGGGGTGGTGGTGAAGTGTTTATCTAGAAGATGAATGAACCAGGAAAATATAGAATGACTGCCAGGCTCGTTAGAGGTGTTGCTCAGTTACTATGAATTCATGACCACAAACTGAGCAAGTTTGAATGTTTTTCATCTGCTGTATTCACCTGCATGGATGCCAGCACAGAAGAGGGAGACAGCTGATTTAACCTGGTTGTGTTATAGCTCAGCTATAGTGGGACAAAGGGTTGAAGATAAAAGCAAAAGAGTGATTGTAGATATTGATGATGAAATATCAACAAACCCGGAGGGAAATGAGGATGTAAAGAGAATGAGGAATGGTGCAAAATGGTAGGACCAGTGGTCTGGAGCTTGCAATCAGATAGTCTCTTGAAGGTGAATATTAGAAAGAATACAGTTAAAAATAGGAGGTTAAGTTGGGCATGGAGGCACATGTCTGTAATCCCAGTGCTTGGGAGGCTGAGGCAGGGGGATCTCAGGTTTGAGGCCAGCCTCAGCAACTTAGTGAGATAGTTTCAAAAATTAAGAAAAAATAGATAGATAAAAACGGTTGGCGGTGTAGCTTAGAGGTAGAATGTCCAATGTTCAATACCTAGTATCAAAAAAAAAGGTTAGTGAGGGCCCTAGCAGAAAACAAATGGCATATTCACACTGAGAAATTGAGGTGATTTGATAAAAAAGACTACTTAAAAGTAAGGCCGGGCGTGGTGGTGCACACTTGTAATCCCAGTACTTTGGGAGGCGGAGACTGGAGGATCCGGGTTCGCGGCCAGCCTCAGCTCTCTCTCTTTTTCTCTCTCTCTCTCTACTTAGTGAGGCCCCCCGCAACTTCATGAGACCCAGTTTCAAAATTAAGTATAAAAATTAGGGTCGGGGGCGTAGCGCGGAGGTAGAACGCCCCTGCGTTCGATCCCCGGTACCGCAAAAAAAAAAAAAAATGTAAGTCAAGGGCTGGCAATGTAGGTCAGTGGTAGAGTGCTTGCCTAGCAAGTGTGAGGCCTTGGGTTCCATCCCAGACAAAAAAGTAAGTCAGAGTTTAGGAATCACACCTGGAATAGTAGTGTATTGTCCTGAGATTATTGGTAGGGTATGACCCCTAAGTCTTAAAGAACAAGAGGTGGAAAGTGTACCCAGAAAAGGTAGCTATAAGGAGCAGTTCATCTGACAGGATTCCAAGCACACCCACTGTGCAGGAGGGGATGCTGGGAATACGTTGAACTGACTCCGTGCTCCTCCTTCCCTCATCCTACTAAAGGAGTCATTTTCCTAAAAGGACTCCCATTAGTCAAATTCATTGGAAAACCAGAAGGAAGCTTTGTGTGTGTGTGTGTGTGTGTGTGTGTGTGTGTGTGTGTGTGTGTGTGTTTAATGTAATCCATATGAGAACTATAGCATGGTAAAGAGTGGGAAGGGGGTCTGAGGCAGGGATGGAAGAATGGAAGCTATTCAATATAGGAACGTTAGAGTTAGGATAGGTTTAGTTATGTGTTGAGTTGTGTACCTTCCAAAATTTATATATCTAACTCTTGACTGCTGGTATTTCAGAATATGACCATATTTGGATACAGAATATTTTGCAAAGATTATTAGGATATATGAGTATGAGTGCTGTTCTTATAAAAGCAAATATGGACACAGATATGAAGAGAGAAGACAATATGAAGAGAAGGATGAAGATGACCATTTATAAGCCAGGAGCGAGGTCTTGAGCAGATTTCGCTGGTGGCCCTTTTAAGGAACCAACCCTGCTGACACCTTGAACTGGGACTTCCAGTCTCTAGAACTATGAGAAAATAAAGTTCTGTTGTTTAAGCCACCTAGTCTGTGGTACATCATTATGGTAGCCTTAGCAAAATAGTAGAGTTTGAAAGTGAAATTGTTGATTATTGGTTATTTGTAATGCATTGGTTATTGGTAATGCAAAGGTTAACAGTATGACAATGAGAACTATTGGTTGAAACAGGATAGAGGAAAAGATTGTAGGAAAAGTGAAGTTCAAGAACCTAGAAGGTCCTTTGAAGAATTTTCTAATAATCATAAATGTGGGTTATGAAATCACCAAGAATTATGACGGAGGTGGGATTAGGGAGACTGACAGTGAGCCAGGAACTGACAGCAAAGACAGATTTATAGAAGGGGAGGTGGGAGGGTCTGTTTGGAGGTTCTAGGGTTGTGGGAAATAGATGATAGTATTAAGAAATACAGTGGTACTACAGTGTGATTATATGAAATTCAACACTGGTGGCTTTACAGTGGAGGGGAGAGAATATTTGGAAGTAGCAATAATGAATAAGGAGACCTTGGTTAGAGAAAAATAAGTACCATTAGAAATGATTGCAGAGGAAGCATTCACTTATTCTTTAATAGAACAAAGGTTTATTGAATACTAGATAAGTGCTCAGCACTATTCTGGACACTTGGAATATATCTGTGGTGCTGGTTGGGGGGAAGAAGCAGATTAAAACCCCTGCTTCTATGCAGCTGAGGCAGAGAGACCTTGCTTAGTATCACTATCCATCCAGTCTTACCCAAGCTAGATGCTAAGCTGCCATCTTGAATTCCTCCATTTTCTTAGTGACACCCCTCTTTCAGTCCCACCCCTTTCCACTAACTGCTTCTAGCTTTAGAATCATTTTTATTACTTGTTCCCCTCCTCTCTCCATTTTACGGACATTCTTTAGAAAAATTCTCTGCTCAGCTTTCATACCCACATGGCAAAGGCAAGTTTTTATAATGCAGGTGGTGGTATACAAATATGTTACTATAGTTACTTTCTTCTTCCATAATGAACTGGCCACCCCAGGACAGAACTATAGTTTCTTAAACACTAAATAATTCAAAGTGACATATTTAATGTTTTAATAAGGAAACAGTAAAGATAATGTGTTCACTTTCCTGGCAAATTCTTTGTTTGATAAATATAAGGACAAAGGCTTATATAATTTTGAGATCCAGTGTCTAGTATTTAATTCTTTGTTTATATGAACTCACTTCTTCAGGAATTTATCTTTCCATGAAATCATCAGTTCCAGATTTAGTATTAAGGGAAGTAAACTGAGATAGGTATTATGACTGGAAGCTGGTTGGTTTATGGTTTAACTATTTAGAAAAACCATCTTTTCTACAGCTACTTTTTTAATCTAATGGTTTATGAAGATGAAATGAAAGCAGCACTTAGGTTGATATGCACCCAAGGAAAACTATGCAAACATTTTCCTAAGATTGGCAATTGTGAGAGCTTACTTTTTTAAAAACACTCAAGTTTGGCGTCACTTGGGATTATTGAAAAGGCTAAAAGGTTTCAGAATGTGGCTTCGGATTACACTTCTCATTTACCTTGAGACAACATCAAGCATTGCAGGAAATGTTCTTGAAAATAGACCTTCTAACATTTTAAGTTAAAAGCACATAACCCGAGGCTAGAGACTGGTTCTGAAATTCCTCTCCCAGGAAGAGTTTACATTACTTGAGTACAAATCCAGAATCTAGTTTAAAATGGTAAGAATTTAAACTTTATTGCAAGAGTCTGAATTTTCAATGGCATTAGCTGCTAATATTTAGTGATACATTTACAAAAATGTGTCCCAAAAGGATTTCTATCTTCATAGAGGTTAAGGCACCTGATGAGGTGCAGCCCTGTAGGAGGCAAAAATAAATAAGATAAATACATTTATCTGTCAATACCTGGCAGCATCAATCCTTCTGAGTCCAACTAACATTATCTGTCATTTGAGAAATCATAAGGAAATAATTCTCACAGCTTTTCATCTGTTTTTATAGCAATTGAGGTATTTTAGTAATTCAGGAATTATCATCAGTGCACCAGTTATTGTTTTCAACACTTAGTCCTACATGTTTTTGAATTTTACATAAATTGCTTCAAACCATTTAAAAACTAAATCTACTTTTAATTAAAAAAAAGATAAATTGAGATAAGAAACTGGACTCATCCAATATAAATGATCTTTTTTCTTAAATGCTCTTATTGGTACATTGTGATTATACATCATAGTGAGATTCAAAGTCATACAAACAGGTCTTGGTGTATTTTGGCAGAAAGGGGAATAGAAAAATATTCTTCCAGGCTAATGGAGCTGGCCAAGTGGTGGATGGTGGAGAAAGTAGGGTCAAATTTAGGTTTTCCTTTTCTTTCTTTTTCTTTTTGAAGACAGAAAGAACTGCATACTTCTATGCTGTTGGGAATTTTCCAGTAGAGAGAGAAAATTTGGGGAAATAGGAGACAGGGAAGAACTGCTCGAGAATACGATCTAGTGCAGGTGGAGAAATGAGCTTTAGATAAAAAACAGTTGGCTCACTAAAGGCAGAGTCCATGAGTGCAAATGCTGGTAAGTAGCAGATACCAGAAATAATCTGGAATTCTTTTCTAATAGCTTTGATTTTCTCAGTTATAGGGGAAGAAAATTTTCAACCAAGACTGGTAATGTTGGAGGAAGCACTGGGGGTTTGCAAACAAGAGTCATGGAGAGGCATGGAGGAGGGCCAGAGAGGAGTGGGTCGCCAGGCATTCCATGCCTCCTTTGAGGATGCCAGGCAGCAAGTCTGGTTTTGTGGTTTTCACCAACCATGTTCTACTGATCTCCTGCAGGTACAGTAAGAAAAGGAGAGAAATAACTGAAAGGCAATAAAAAACTAAATTTTATCTTTTCTGTCAGTGGAATAAGTAAAATAAAATAATATAATTTATTGCATGAACTCATCCATGTGTTTTGAATTAGTTTTAAGTGCAAGTGAGAATATATCATTTAACTTAAATAGTTTTGTCACAAACACCAGTCATCATATTAAAATTGAAAACTCAAAATATCACATTCTATATATACATAATTCTATAAACTATGACAAACCATAAGTCAGAAACATAATTTTTGAGTATTGTATAATACACATTTGAGAAACATGAACCAATTATATTAGATATGAGGTTTATATAGATAATAAAATAAATTCATATATTTTGTACCTAAAACCAACTAGACCAAAGGAATGAATCAGCTTCCAATACAGTATAAGAAGGTAAAAGACCATTAGGATTTGAAAAAGTGTATGTATTGCAAGAATTTTAAAAACTTAATGTCAGAATTTTAAAAATTAGAATACAAGATATATCATAGAGAGTATTGGTAGGATTTTAGTAAAACTCAAACTCTATACTGTTTCTGGAAGTACAACTTTATAGAGCAAACAGACACAATCATATTAAAATATACATGCATCTTAATCAATTTATTATGGTACAAAATATCATCCAGTGTAGAGAATTTAAGCATAAGTGTGTTGTTTATTGCTGTATTCTCAAGTTTAATTTTATAATAAGGTGTATGCATTATCCTAATAATTGTTTTAAAAATTAATAGAACTGCTAAAAATCAGTAGGTATATGTGCACATTTTAATACAAAGGTAACAGAATATGTATACTAAGGAAAACCAACATCATACCATAAGTTGATATTAGAAGCTTAAAAAAGTTAAGAGGGTGGAAATTTGTTTATTTGGGGAGATAAGTATTTCAGTTTTATGTATCCTTGGTTTATTTTGCTTTAATTTTTGCCATAAAATTTGCTTCTTTATCTGTAAAATGATTAAAAGCAAAAATAATATGCCAAAATCATTATCCAAGTGTGACTGTAAAGACATTTGATATTTAATGCATTTGTAGCAATCTCAAAACCCTCCATTCTATTTCTATATAAGACATTCTATTTAAACAAAGTTATTTTTCTTCTTATATTAAAATTATTTGAGTTTTATATATACTTCATGTCTTATAATAACACAACTATTTGGAAAATGGAAATTTTAGTCAACTTTTAAATGCCTATAAACAACTGATTTCACAATATCTTTTGTTGTCTTAAGAGCAATATAATAGCAATAAATGGCAATATGTCTTTTCAGATTTATAGCTATATCCTTAAAGACAACCAGGACAGTACTTTGCAAAATGAAATATTCAATATATGAGAATCACTAGTGAGAATGGTATAATTATTTCTCATAAGAGAAAATTATTTTTTACAGATAAGAGAAAGAGGCTGGGGATATAACTCAGTGATAGTTTCCTAGCAAGCACAAAGCCCTGGGTTCCATCCCCAACACCACAAGAAAGCAAGAAAGGAAAGAAAGAAAGAGAAAGAGAGAGAGAGAGAGAGAGAGAGAGAGAGAGAGAGAGAAAGAGAGAGAGAGAGAGAGAGAGAGAGAAAGAGAGAGAGAGAGAGAAAGAAAGAAAGAAAGAAAGAAAGAAAGAGAAAGAAAGAAAGAAAGAAAGAAAGAAAGAAAGAAAGAAAGAAAGAAAGGAAGAGAAAGAAAGAAGGAAAAATTTCTCTTACCTCAGTAGTCTTCTTCTTTTTTTTTTTTTTTGTACTGGGGATTGTACAGAGGATTCTGCCTCTGAGCTACACCACCAGCCCTAATTTTTTTTTTTTTGAAACAGGGTCTCATTAAGTTGTGGAGGGCCTTGCTAAGTTGCTGAAGCTGGCCTAGAAACTGCAATCTTCCTGTCTCAGCCTCCCAAGAACTAGAATTACTGGTGTGTGCCACCATGCCAGTAGTCATTTCTTAAATCATGAAACATAAATTATATGAGTGAGTTAGTTTCCCCTAAACTTTCACATACAGAAACTGAATCTAGAGACAGGAAGTGCTTTGCCCATAGTGCTCCAGCTAGGACCCAGCTCAGAAGTGGTAGGGTGAATCCAACACCATCTTTGAACTCATCCCAAAGCACTTTATCATGTTGCCACTGAGAGAACACAGGGAAAAATCATTTTCTTATCGTGCTCCAAACTACAATATTCTTCCAGGCTAATGGAGCTGTGCAGTCACTTTGACCACCTTTCATGCACTACTTCCTGAATATAAACAGGATCCTGTTAGCAGATTAGTGTCATCACAGACATGTAAGATTAATGAATAGCAGTTCAGAATTTTCAGACTACTTGATTCTCAGAAAAGTTCAGACTTATTAAAACAGGCTTAATTTAAATTCACCTGGAAGTTTCTGTCCTTTTCAAAGCAAACATTATTTTCTATAATAAAAGTGAACATATTTTACATTATTATTTTATTACTTCCTTACTACATGATATTTGGAATCTTCCCCCATCAAAAAAAAAAACCCCACTAAGTAAATTATAGGTTACTATGGGTGGATAGTTCTCTAAAACAATCTGTAAGAAATTATTTTATTAAGTTTTGTCTTCATATACATGGAATAAAACAAGTAGTTTTCTCTTACATAACTCTTATTTTAGTAATGACCTAAAATGTAATTGTACCAAAATTATTTTCTTATATTGATTTGAAATCTATATTTATCTTAAAAATCTGACAATAAAGCCAGGTATTCTCAGAAGATGGGTAAAAGTACAATTACAGGATATTTTAATTTTCTTCTTTCTGTTCAATATGTGAATATCTTTTTTCTAGCACATTCTTCTTTTTTATTTTGTAGTACAAGAGGTTAAAACCAGGGATGTTCTACCTCTGAGTTACATCCCAATCCTTTCTATTTTTTGTTTTCAAACATGGTCACTCTAAATTTTTGAGGCTGGCCTCGAACCAATGCTCCTCCTGTCTCAGCCTCCCAAGTACTGGAATAACAGGTGTGTGCCATCCCACTTGGCCAAGAACATTTCTTTAAAAAAATTGTCAATAATAATATCAAGAGTGACAAACAATAATTAGATTATGGAGGTGTTGAGATATATAATGTCTGAGAAAAAGCTACTGGGAATGCTTAGTCTGCTGCATGTTTCTCTCCTGGTATATAGAAGAGTTTATGGGTCAAGCATCACTCTGTTTAGGCCAAACCATGCATGGGTGAAAACACCTCTGCAGTTCAACATCTTAGACTACTAACATACTGTAATGTCATTAAAATCATATGCACCAGAGATTTAAATGTCTTTCAATATGAATATGAAACAAGGCATTGAACTATCTAATTCACATTTAGTGGATTCATTACAAAGAATATCTCCTTTACAAGATTGTATTAAAGCAAAGAACTAAAGAGTAATTTGTGTGTGTGTGTGTGTGTGTGTGTGTGTGTGTGTTGTATGAACATTATAGAGATTAGTGAGGACATATGTGCATCTCCTCAGTGCCCATGTCAGTGCTGCCCAAACAGAACTTACCTCTGGTCTCTATCATGTTTTGTCTTTGTTGGCAGATACTACACTTTTGCTTATCACAAAATGATTATTTCTCTTCGTCTGGGCCAATTCCACTAGAATAATACAAAAATGTGATTTTTGTCCCACTTCTATTAGAGGTACATTATAATTTTTGCTCTAGCAAAATATGTGCTATTCTACAATGAAAATTTATAGTTATTCATTTATCATACATAACTATGTGGCAATCTCTCACCTAACTAAACATTTTCTTAATTATTGTAGGTTTTTAGAATGCAAGGATTTAACTTATGAGTACATTACTATTTCACACAATAGGTGATTTTACACAATGGCCCTATTTTAGCTTTGGGTTAACACCTTTGACACTTATTAGAAAAGTTAAATAAATATCAATGTTATTAGAAATTTCACTGTAATGTATTGAATTTTTATTTCCCTTTCTTTAAATAGAGTTTTTCTTTGTGTTTTAAACAAGTATTATCAAAAACATTCTTGGTCAACTGCAAATAAAGCATTCTAATTGAAACATAAAAACATTTCATTTAAAAATATGATTTGGACTTGGGTTCCAAGATGGTGACTAAGGGAGACACCACGTTACGATCTCTCTGAGACTTGGATCTCAATCTCCATGAAAGCGACTTCTCAACAGGAGAAGAAAAGCCACAAGAACTAAACAATGAAAAATTTGAAACGCGATGGAATCAAAGCCAGAAGACAAAACAGAAAAATAAAAAGCTCCAAGCCCCTTACCTAAGGGACGGCGGCGGTGCCATCTAGGCTGTACTGCTCCGGCCGCTACCTGCATTGCAGGTTCCACACGCCGCCGGCAGAGAAACCAGAGACCTGTTGTAAGTGCAACTGCAGATCAGCAGAGACGAAAGCAAGCAGCGGCTCCTCCACACTCATGACACCAAATGGCGGCAGCTACAGCGGCTGCAGCGGCGCCATCTTGGCAGGACCTTACCGGCGGCTACCAGCATTGTGGCTTCCACACAAGACCAATGGAGATGCCAGCGACTTGTTGTGAATCCAGCAGCTGCAGAATAGCAGAGTGAAGGCAAGCAGCGACTCGCTCCACGCGCGACACAGACCCAAACTGCTGTGTTGGCAGAAGCAGCAGCGGCACCATCTTGGTCAGACCGCGCCGGCGGCTACTGGCATTGTGGCTTCTGCAGGCCACTAACAAAGAAGCCAGGGACCTGTTGTAAAACCAGCACTGCAGAGCATCAGCGACAAAAGTGAGCAGCAGTTCAATCCACACTCAGCAATGTCCCCAGTGCCCAGAGGCCTGACCAGAACCTGTGGCAGTGGCTGAGCCCGCCCCCCACCCAGAGATTAAGAGCAGTGCTCAACAAGACCATAAGTCAACGAACCGCCCCAGGGGGACACCACCCAGCGTGGTTACAGGGACTCATGGGGTCTGAGACTGTGCAGATTGCCCCGGCGGAGGTGGGAATGGAGTCTGCTGTGGGATGTGGTAGATGCGTGGATAAGCAGACAGTCCCTGGTGACATTTGGGTGGGACAGACTTGCAGCCCATGGGTTGTAGCACCCTTATAGAGTCCCCAGGGTCGCCACAGGACATACAGTTGTGGTACCTGGGGAAAAATTGGACCATACCAGCCTCTCTGTGGAAAATGTGGAGTTCGTGTTTGTACAGAATTGGGTCAAAGTGGCATCCGCTGCTTCTGTAGGCAAAGAGAGACACAAGCCCGGGGCCCCCTGCTGGTGACACCTGCCATAGGTGTAGACAGAGAGAGACATAGGGACAGCCCAAGTGGAGAACACAGTGACCCATGCTTGCAGTGAGAGGGGCACTAGCGGCACTGGTCACTTGCACAGGTAGTGAGAGGCACCAGGCAAGAGCCCCAATCACTGAAGGAGAGCAAGAATGGGGCCTGTAAATGGATATTATACCAAGCAAGTGAGCATAACCATTCATTAAAGGCTATTCACCTTTAAGGCTCACCTAGTAGCAACTATCTACCTCCAGAACAAGGAACTATAAAGGGAGAGAGATTAGACATAGGAAACCTACAGAGTAAGAGAGAGAGAGAGCTACCAAAAGCAACAAAGGTATAAACATAAGAAACCTGAAATCATGAAAAGGAAGAATAGCAAAAGAAACAATGAGCTCCCACAACCCCACAACAATAGAACCCGCCAACACAGAAGTGGAAAGATTGTCAGGACAATTCAGAACGTTAATAGTAGAAATGATACAGGATTTCTGAAAAGAATTCAGAGAGTGCCTGAAAACAATGAAGGATCAAATAAACAAAGAATCTGACACCCTGAATAGGAATAAAAAAGAAGCTCTGAAGGAAGTGAAGGATGCAATAATCGAAGTGAAGGCATCAGTACAGACCATCAACAATAGAATATACCACATGGAAAACAGAATCTCACTCTTAGAAGATGACCTCTCCAAAAATGAACACATAGAATAAAAATTAGAAAACAATTCGACAGCATGAATTGCACATTGAAGAGATCTCGGCCAATCTTAAAAGAGCAAACCTAAGAATAATAGGCATAGAAGAGGGAATAGAAACTGAAACCAAAGGAATCAATAATCTATTCAGAGAAGTAGTATTAGAAAATTTTTCAAACATAAGCCGGGCGTGGTGGCACATGCTTGTAATCCCAGTACTTTGGGAGGCGGAGACCGGAGGATCCGGGTTCGTGGCCAACCTCAGCGCGCATGCGCGCGCGCTCAATCGATCTCTCTCTCTCTCTCTCTCCTCCCTCTCTCTCTCTCTCTCTCTCTACCTAGCAAGGCCCTCCGCAACTTCATGAGGCCTGGTTTCAAAAATAAAGCATAAAAAAATAGGGCTGGGGGCGTAGTGCAGAGGTAGAATGCCCCTGCGTTCAATCCCTGGTACCGCAAAAAAAAAAAGAAGAAAATTTTCCAAACATAGAAAAAGACGTTGACACACAGGCACAGGAAATGTAGAGAACCCCTAATAGACAAGATCAGAGAAGAGGTTCACCATGCCACATAATAATCAAATTGACTAATGTAGAAGGCAAAGAGAGAATCTTAAAGGCAGCAAGAGCAAAAGACCAAGTAACATTCAGAGGCAAACAAATAAAAATCTCTCCTGACCTTCTAAACCAAGTCATGAAAGCCAGGAGGGCCTGGGGCGACATATTCCAAACTCTGGAAGAAAACAACTTCCCGCCAAGATTTATCTACCCAGCAAAGATATCTATCAAATTTGACAGGGAAATAAAAACCTTCCATGACAAACAGAAGCTGAAAGACTTTATATCTTCCAATCCAGCACTAGAGAAAATACTCAAAAAGATTAATTACAAAGAAGAAATAATAAGGAAATGCCAGAACCAGATAAACAGTGATTTCCATCAAACAAGCAACTAGGCAAAGAAAAAAAAACACTACCTAAAACAGAAATTAAAACTCAAAATGTTAGGAATTAAAACCCATCTCTCATAATCACACTGAATATAAGTGGCCTCAAAACCCCAATCAAAAGATATAAGGTGGCAAAATGGATTAAAAATCACAATCCATTTATATGCTGCCTTCAAGAAACAAACCTTACAACTAAAGATATGCACGAACTAAAGGTGAACAGATAGAGCAAGGTAATCCATGCTAACAATACTCTAAAACAATCAGGAGTAGCAATTATGATATCAGAAAAATTATACTTCTAACCTAAACTTATCAGAAGAGACAAAGAAGGTCATTTCTTTCTGGTAAAAGGAACAATCCAGCAAGAGGATACAACAATAGTCAACATTTATGCACCAAACATAGGTGCAACCATTTTCATAAAAGAATTCTTCATGATATTAAATCACACATAGATCCCAATACAATAATATTGGGAGACTTCAACACACCTCTCACACCACTAGATTGTTCCTCAAGACAAAAGGTCAGTAAAGATGCCTCAGACCTAAGGAAAACCATAAACCAAATGGACCTTTTTGATACATACAGAATATTTCACCCAACCTCAGCTGAATTCACTTTTTTTCAGCTGCTCATGGAACCTTCTCTAAAATAGACCATACCCTAGGCCACAAAGTGAGTACTAGCAAGTTCAAAAAATGTGACATAATCCCCTGCATCTTTTCAGACCATTAAGGAATGAAACTAGAAACCAACTATAAGAAAAGGCAGAGAAACCTCATAAATACGTGGAGACTGAACACCACACTGCTGAAAGAGGAATGGGTGAGAGAAGAAATAAGGGGAGAAATTAAGATATTCCTAGAAACAAACAAAAGCAGAGGCACAACATATTAAATCTATGGGACACCCTGAAGACAGTATTAAGAGGAATATTCATAGAACTGAGTGCCCACATAAGAACAGAAAATCACCAATAAATAACCCAATGACACACCTCAAAGCCCTTGAAAAACAGGAACAGTCTAACCCCAAAGCCAGTAGAAGACAGGAAGTTATTAACATCAGAGCAGAAGTCAATGAAGTAGAGAATAAAAAATACAAAAAAATCAACAAAACCAAAAGCTGGTTCCTTGAAAATATAAACTAGATAAACCACTCACCAAACTAACCAAAAGAAAGAGAGAATCAACCCAAATTAATAAACTAAGAGATGAAAAAGGTGATATTACCACTGACAGCATGGAAATCCAGAGGATTATTAGACACTACTTTGAAAAACTATACTCCAACAAAATGGAATACTTAGAAGAAATTGACAAGTTTCTAGACATGTACAACCTTCCTAAGTTGAATTCAGAAGATATAGAAAATTTAAATCGACCTATAGCAACCAAAGAGATTGAAGCAGCAATAAAGAGTCTACCATCAAAGAAAAGCCCAGGTCTAGATGGTTTCCCAGGTGAATTTTGTAAACTCTTTACAGAAGAATTTATCCTAATACTTTGTGATAGTTGGTCTGGTTTTCAACTTGACTCACCCCAGATCATGTGACTTTGGTTGTGTAACAGAGGATTGAATGGGAAGTCCTGCCCCAAATGTGGGCAGCAGGGTTCTGATAGGTGCAGGACTTGGATAAAAGAAGGAGAAAGCCACATAGAAGGAGGCGCGACTCTTCCTGAAGAGAACACATCTGCTTTCGTCTGAAATCATCAGTCTGCAATTTTGCCGTTTCCTTGAGGAGCTTCTTGATCTTCTGCTCTCATCTGGGATCGTTGGCCTCCAGCCTTCGAACTGAAGCTTCGCAGTCGTTTCTCTGAGGAGCTTCCTTGTCTTCTCATCTTGGACTGGACTAAATTGGTGGTTGCTTCAATCCTAAGGCTCCAGCTCTTAGAC
>PVJS01052673.1:0-13536 GCA_004027185.1 Glis glis
GAGGTCCTCCGCAACTTCGTGAGACCTGGTTTCAAAATAAAGTATAAAAAATAGGGCCGGGGGCGTAGCGCGGAGGTAGAACGCCCCTGCGTTCAATCCCCGGTACCGCAAAAAAAAAAAAAGAAGACATTTATATAATGAACTGACATCAGTAGAGTTCTGAATTTAGTATAAATAGGAAAAGGCCTGGATTCTCTGGTCATTTTCTTGGTCTGTTTACTTCTGATGTCTGTGGATTGGTGAGGTAGCTTTGTATGCTGAGATAAACAATAGGGCAAGGGCTGTCACGCTCTTTGTGTCCTTTCATAATACTTAGAATAAGTATATAACAGCATTATGTTATGTGAAACTGTTTATTTAAGGTTCTTCTCAAATCCAGGGGCCAGTTGTTCGGGCAGATGTTTACTTGGGACTCTAATCACTTGCCTTTTCACTCAGGGGCGGGTAGTCTTTGAAGTCTCATTCCTGTTATCCCAAAGGTAGTTCTGCATTTTGCCCACCCCTGTTCTTTCTTCCTTCAAGCAAAAGTTTGAGGTTTTGTTGTTTCCAGCTGTCTGTGCTGTGAACTGACTTCTTTTGTGTATTGCGATGTGCAGTTGATCACTGATGAACACGTTTGGATTCTTCTTTCCCTTGGTAGGTATTGGTCAGAATTACTCTCTGTCTGTGCTACCGGTGGATAAAGGTCTTCTCAGTTTGTGGTTTCTCATAATTCACCAAGTTTAGTGTATTAAATTTGGTTTATTACAAAATATTTGCTGGATGCCCACATCGTGCTTCATACTTTGTAGAACTGTTTGGGGATTACCTAGAGAGAGTATGTTGTGGTGTCTTGGGGTTTTAGGAGAGGCCTGGCTGGATCATAGTCACTGCCCCCATGGGGTCCCTTTATTGTGTATATTATAGAAAAGACTTCCTCATTATCCCCTCCACTCCCATGCTTTGAGTCCCTGAGTAGTGTGGGGTGAGAGGGAACACCTTAAGAGAGGCATGGACAGCTGGGTGTGGCGGCACACTTTTGTAATCCCAGTACTTGGGAGGCTGAGACAGGAGGATCATGGGTTCATGGCCAGCCTCAGCAACTTAGTGAGGCCCTCCGCAACTTAGTGAGACCCTGTTTCAAAATAAAAAATAAAATAGGGCTGGGGGTGTAGCTCAGAGGTAGAATATTCCTGGGTTCAATCCCCAGTGTACCCCCCCCCAAAAAAGAGGGAGGCATGGATCTGTGAATGTCTTAATTTCCCCTTACCACACTCCCCTCCAGTGAGTTTGAATTGAGAACAGTTTCTACATAAGGGGATTTCTTATGTAAGTACTACAAAAGTTGGCAATTTGTGGAAATAGTCATTACTGTCTGTGGTTGATGGTTTACATTTCAGGAGATTTTGCCTCTTGAATTGAGTCTGTGTATCATGCACTCAGGAAAAGAGTGAATGGACATCTTCACTTTATTTTATTTATTTATTTATTTATTTATGTATTTATTTTTTTGTGGTACTGGGGATTGAACCCAGAGCATTCTACCTTTGAGCTACACCCCCAGCCTGATTTTATTTCTTATTTTGAAACAGGGTCTCACTAGGTTGATGAAAGTCTCACTACTTGTTGAGGCTGTCCTCGAACCTGGGATCCTCCTGTCTCAGCTTCCCAAGTACTGGGATTATAGGTGTGCGCCACCACGCCCGGCTGACATCCTCACTTTAGACTTAGTAAAATTCTCCGGTACCTCTAGAATCATTCGATGGACGTCTGGAACGTTAGGGCACAACTTAATGTCTTTTGCAGGGATGTCATACATCTTATTGGTACTTAGCTGTGCTGGCTTTGAGGAGTAGGCTGACTTCTGATTGTATAGTCAGCTCTTGTTTTATTTCCCACTAATGGAGAAGGGAGGCATTATAGGATATGGAAAATCTAAATTGCAGAGAATTAAAAATAATTTAAAACTGTTTTCCTTTAAATAACATTTGCTATATTTCTCACTGAATAATGCTTATCTTAGGTTAATGTCTTCTTTATTTCTTTTTATATCACAAGATGCCACTTTATAAGTCTTATAAATCATGGAAAGTAGATTTAAGGAGTCATCTTCAGGGTTTTTAAAATTTAAAATCTATTCCTAAGCCAGGCGTGGTGGTGCATGCTTGTAATCCTCATACTTGGAGTCTGAGACAGGAGGATTACAGGTTTGAGGCCAGCCTCAGCAATTTAGTGAGACCTTGTTCCAAAATAAAAGATAAACTTGCAGTTTTGCACCGGGGGTATAGCTCAAGGATTCAATACTCAGTAACCCCCTCCCCCACAATCTATTCTTTTTTTTTTTTTTGCGGTACCGGGGATTGAACCCAGGGGTATTCTACCTCCGCGCTACACCCCCGGCCCCTATTTTTTTATACTTTATTTTGAAACCGGGTCTCACGAAGTTGCGGAGGGCCTCACTAGGTAGAGAGAGAGAGAGAGAGAGAGACAGGGAGAGAGAGAGAGAGCGAGCGAGCTGAGGCTGGCCGTGAACCCGGATCCTCTGGTCTCCGCCTCCCAAAGTACCAAATCTATTCTTAATTTGCTTATTCCATGTCTATGCTTTTCTTTGTACTGTAAAGTTGATACTGAGTTCATGCCATTGTTAAGGATTCTACCCTTGAGTTCTTGAAAATGTAGTGCTTATAAAATGTGAGGACCATGTTAGTTTTTTCTAATCATTTCAGCCTTTGAAAAACCTATAAACTTTATGTAACACACAGAAAACATGGCCTTTTCCACTTAGTTTTCCAAAAAAAACGGGATCAGATTCATCCCCTGGACCTAGTTAGTATTTACAGCATGCCTGCTGCACATGTAGGGCGTTGTGCTGAAGTGCGATTCAGGCTCCGCCCTCCAGGGAAAAAGAGCTAACCATTCCTTTTACTGTATCCACACCTCGGGGTCACCTATAATGTAAAAATCTTAGTTTACAAATGAGCTGCTCTTTAGGGAAGAAGTGGACACAAAAGTTCAACTTCAGAGAGGAAAACTAAGCAATTCAAAATTAACTGAAGTCTTCTGTTTTGAAAGAAGATGTCTTTGGGAAACAAAAGCATGTTCTTGGAAAAAGCACAATAACCCAAACCAGATGTTCATGTGAGATATTTGAGATTTGCAAAGTTAGCTTTAATGATTTGGGAAAAACAGTAAAACTATTTCTACCTCGGTAGGATTTTTGCTTTTCCTGCTTATCTAAAGTTAAAACCTGAACCTTATCTAAAGTTAAGTCTCTGAGGCTTAAGTGGCTGGGCAAGTATGCCAGATAAGTGTTCTCTTTGTCTTTGGGTGAGCTCTCTTCCTTATCTGTTGGTCTTACTTTTAACAAGAATAGCTGAAGTGCTTCATACCCTGGACACTGTCAAAGTGCATGGAACTGTAAATGAGACAAAGAGCAAGGTGTTATCTTTTATCATTTAGGGGCCTGATTTTTATGGTATACTGTGCTTCCTGATTTTAGAACTGGCTTGCAAGGTTGAGCTCCCCAACTGCTGATTTGTGAGGGATAGCTCAACAAGCACTCTCCTGCCCCCTGCATATCTTTCCCACTAACATTTGCACTGATAGTCCACCCTTAGAGACAGATCTTTGGGTTGGGTCAGAGTCTTCGGGAAGTCCCCATTCATTCATTCATTCATTCATTCATTTTTGTGGTACTGGGGATTGAACCCAGAGGCATTCTACCTGAGCTACATGCCCCTCCCTTCAGTCATTTTTTAAAAATTTTCTATTTTGAAACAGGGTCTCACTAAGTTGTGGAAGGCCTCACTAAGTTGCTGAGGCTGGCCGTGAACCTGTGATCCTCCTGCCTCAGCCTCCCAAGTCCTGGGATTACAGGCATGCACCCCCGTGCCTGGCTGAAAGTCCCCACTTAAATGCATGTAAGTTGCATGGGAGAGGAGTAAGATGGGGTACATGTAAGATGAAGTATTGGGGAAAACACTAAACATGTGGCTATTGGCCTGAGAAAGGTAGGCCGAGGAACAGGTTTGAATTATGTCAACAATTTTGTTGAAGCCTGTTTCTATTTTATTAACTTTCTCTCCCATTCCTCACTACTTGGAAGAGGATTTGAGGGTACTTATATAATGTGCACATATATGTCTCACTCTTCTCTGATGGTATTGGAGGAGAAGACAGCATTTATCATCTATAATTAACTGTATTGCATCTGTAAATTAAACTCTGTTGTACTTGATCTGTATATGTTTATTTCCAGATTTCTGCTCTTTGCTTATTTTTGTAATCACATCGTTTTATGCTTTGCCCAGTAGAGATTTTCCAATATTATCACCCCAAATATACTTTAAGTCAAAGTGTGCAAGTTTTTAAACTTGCCTCTTTTGGTGTGTGTGTGTGGTACTGGGGATTGAACACAGGGGCATTCTATGTCTGAGCTACACCCCCAGCCCTATTTTATTTTTTATTTTGAAACAATGTCTCACTAAGTTGTGGAGGACTTCACTAAATTGCTGAGGCTGGCCGAGAACCTATGATCTTCCAGTCTCAGCCGCTCAAGTACTGGGATTACAGGCCTGTGCCATCACACCCAGCTTGCCTCTGTCTTTAATGTTGGGCCTCTTTGATGAAAGTTAAATCTCATATAGGAAAATGATTTTATATATATATATATATATATATATATATATATGTATATGTGTATGTATGTGTGTGTGTATGTATGTGTGTGTGTGTGTGTGTGTGTGTGTGTGTGTGTTTGTATACTTTTTTTTGGTACTGGGGATTGAATCCTGAGGTATTCTACCTCCAAACTCTATCCCCAGCCCAATTTTATTTCTTATATGGAAACAGGGTCTCACTAGGTTGCTGAGAGCCTTGCTAAGTTGCCGACGGACTTTGAACCTGCGATCCTCCTGTCTCAACCTCCCATGTACTGGGATTACTAGCATGTGCACCATACCTGGCTTTATATTTTTTATTGAGATGTTAGCTCAATGAATGTAAAGATAGGAATATAGCTTTATTATTCCTAAAGGGTTTCATTAGTACTGTTAGGTATATGGTTCCAAACTTATATTTCTGGTTAGAAAAGTAATTTGAGGTAAATCTCCCTTTCCCCTTTTCAAAACCAGTAAGTTCCTATCTCTGGATCTTTGATGAAATGGTCACATTTTTCTGATCCGGGCAGGTTTCTGTAGTTCTTCTGTTCTGCTGGGCCCTGTGTCTTCTGAAGAGTGATTGCTTTGTGCATAACATACAGTGTTCTTTGCTGGTTTCCGCCCACAGAGCCTTTCTTGTTGAGGAGGAGGTGTGATGTAGGAAAATTATGAAAGCTTTTCAGACCCACATGAGTTGATGGCCCAGATGGTGAGGAAAACCCTTTGGGGAGCTAAAAATTGAATGGATGATAGCAGATTTTAAAAAATCCATAATTAAATTCTCATTCTCTTTAAGACCACTTTAGAGTTCCCACTCTTTTATTTATGTGTCTGAGTTAATTTACCAATTGAGAGGGAGCTCCTTGAGGGTAGTCTTGGGTTTGTACACCATAGAAACCGCCACATCTATGAAGTGGTTCTCTAACATAATAATGATGATGGCTGACATCATCTGAATGCTTTGTGTGTGTCGGGTACTGGACTTCATGTGTGGTATCCTACTTAATTCTTACAGTCTTAAGAGGAAAGCATTTATAATTTCTATTTTATGGATGAGAAAACAGATTAAGACCCAAGTCACAAACACCTGGTAAGCATGTATGTATATATGTATGTATGTATGTATGTATTTATTTATTTATTTTTTGCAGTACTGAGGATTGAACCCAGGGGTCATTCTACCTCTGAGCTACATCTCCAGCCCTATTTTTTATTCTTTATTTTGAAACAGGGTCTCACTAAGTTCCAGAGGGCCTCACTAAGTAGCTGAGGCTGGCCATGAATCTGCGATCCTCCTGTCTCAGCCTCCCATATACTGGGATTACAAGTGTGTGCCACCATGCCTGGCTGTAAGCATGAATTTAGAATTCAATCTCAGGCATTCTAGAGTTTTACCTCTTAACCACTGTACTGTACTGCTTCCTAATGAAATATTTATGTTTTTTAATACTTTTATTGGTGCATTGTAATTATATATCATAGTGAGATTCAAAGTAACACAAACATGCATGCACACACACATCACTTGGTGAATTTTCCTCCATATCCACCTTACGCCCCTTCCTCCCTCACCACATATATTAGTGAGATTGGTAGTAACACCTTCATGTGTGGACATAACCTTATTTGAACTGTTCCCTTCCTCGAGCCTGTTTTCCCCTCCCCACCTTCACCCCCCAATCCCCTTCCACTATTCTACTGGTTTCTCTCTTCATTTGACTAAAGTCCCTTTTGTTTCCTATTTTCATTCTAGCTTCCACATATGAGAGAAAAAAAAGACCCTTGTCTTTTGGAGACTGGATGATCTCACTTGGCATAATATTCTCTAATTCCATCCATTTTCTTACAAATGACAATTTTGTTCTTTATATCTGAGTGAAACTCCATTGTGTGTATATACCACATTTGTTATCTATGTATCTGTTGACAGACACCTAGGTTGGTTTCATAATTTGGCTATTGTGAATTGTTCTGCTCTAAACATGGGTATATATGTATCACTATAGAATTCTAACTAATTCTTTTGGAAAGATACTGAAGAGTGGTATGACTAGGTCATATGGTGGTTCCATTCCTAGTCTTTTGAGGAACCTCCATACTCATCTCCATAGGGGTTGTACTAATGCACAGTCCCACCAACAGTGTATAAGTGTTCCTTTCCCTCCATATCCTCACCAGCATTTATTATTATTTCTATTCTTGATGATTGTCATTCTAACTGAAGTGAGATAAAATCTCAGTGTAGTTTTGATTTGCGTTTCCCTGAGTGCTAAAGATTTTGAACAGTTTTAGATATATTTGTTGACCATTTTTATTTCTTTTTTTTTTGATAAATGTCTGTTTAGTTCATTTGACCATTTATTGATTGGGTTATTTGTGGGGTTTTTTTTTGGTGTTATTTGAGTTGTTTATCCTAGATATTAACCTTCTGTCAGAAGAGTAGCTGGCAAAGATTTTTTCCTTCTGTAGGCTCTCTCTTCATGCTCTTAATATTTCTTTATTTGGAGCTTTAATAAACAGTTGAGGTATTATTGACACATGATAAGAAGTATGTATCTTAAATATCTAATTTGATAAATTTAGTATATATGTAAACCCTTGAAACCACCACTACAATCAAGATAGTGGACATGTCCACCACCCCGAGAGATTTCCTAGTACCCCCTGTAATCCTTTCCTTCTGTCCTTCCTTTTCTACCCTACCCAATCGCCCTGCAGGATAAGTGGTTGCCAACCACTTATTTGTTTTCTGTCATTATATGCTAGCTTGGATTTCCTAAAATTTTGTATAAATGGAATCATGCCCTATGTACTTTCTTTCACCTGGCTTCTTTTACTCAGCAAAATTATTTAGATATTCATCCATGTTGCTGCATGTAGTGATAATTCATCCCTTTTTATTGTTGAATAGTAGTGTTTTATTGTGTGAAAATACCCCATTTCAGTTGTTTCCAGTTTTTAGTATTATGAATAAAAGTGCTGAGAATATATATACCTCTTTGTATGAACATATGATTTCATTCTTTTGTGTATCTGAGAATGGCTGGATCAAAATATAGGTACGTGTTTCACTGTTTTCCAAATTGGTTGTACTGTGTTACATTTGTACCTACAGAGGGTAGGAAATCCAGTTTTTGGCCTTATTTTCTGGCACTACAAGGTGCTCTAGGCTCATCTTGTATTTTCTTTGTTCTAGAATCAGCCATTTCTCCAAGTAGCCCAGTTCCCATTACTGGAGAATGGTGTTTAGAAAACATGAGCTGGGTACGAGGTATGCTCTTTGTTACTAAGGTGTCACTGCTTGCTTCTAGGCACTCTCAATAGACAGAACTAGGAGATACTAACCCATGTATATACACATTGTATTTATTTATTCATATTATTAAAATAAAATGTTAGTTTATACTGGTATCTCTGACTCTAATCCAGCACAACAGGGTTAATTCTAGCCTTTCCAAACCCTTGGCGTATTCATAATTTCTTCTCATTGTGAGAAACTCAGTGTCATTATCTACAACATATTTATAGTTATTTGCTCAACCCTTGTAGATGTGTAAAGTATTTTCAGAGTTACTAACCCATACTGTTGTGAGAAAAACTTTATCAACTAGAGTGCAGTGTTTGTGTAAAATTCTTCTCTTGGTAACCTTATAATATCCAGTCAAAACACTATTTTCCATAGTTGTTTATATCAACTCCTTTCCCCTCACCTGATCAGGTGAGGTTATCTCATTTCTAACATAGTTTCTTTTCTTATAGTCTGCATTCCATCCTGGTTCCCTGGATGTCCTAGCTAATTAAAAAATCTTCATATAGTAAAGCTCACTCTTTGTGGTATATAGTTCTAACTGTTTTGACAAATGCTGAATATATGACAAATGTCATATAATCACCATCACAGTATTATACCCTAGAAATTCCATCCTGGAGCCCCTTTGTAATCAACCCCTATCCCTGGCTTTTAAAAATGAAGTTATTTATAAAGATAAATTATTTCATGGGTCCTGATACTGTAACTTGTTTCTAGAACCAATAATGCTGAGATAATTTTTCCATAGTGGCCATTAATATAAAAATATATAGTTTAGGCAGGGCTCAGTTCATTGAGTTTTAAGTTGAAACAAATAGCAAGGAAATTGAGCTAAGAAGACTATTGCTTTGTTTTCATTTTGTCCTAGAATGATAGTTCTCAGTATGACTTCCCAGAGTATACTTTCCTCTCAATATAGGCATCGCTGATTTTCCTGTCCATAGTAGAACAGTTGAAGACCAGTGAATGGTAGTTAACCAACTCAAAAGAAATCAAAGGTCACTTGCTAGAATAACTGCCACTATTAATATTTTAAAAATCATTTGCACTGTAATGATGTAGCCTGCCTGACTGTGATGTCTGTATTACACACACACACACACACACACACACACACACACACATTTTTTTTTTATGGTATTACTGGGGAATGAACCACTGAGTACATGCTAGGTAAGTATTCTGCCACTGAGCTAGATTGTAGACCATCTCCAGCCCTTTTTTATTTTGAGGCAGGGTCTCCTTAAGTTGCCCAGGCTGGCCTTGAACTTGCTGTGATCCTCTTGCCTCAATCTCCCGAGTAAGTGGGATTATAGGCATGTACCACCATGCCTGGAATTAATTACATTTTCTTTTTTACCTTTTTTGAATACTTTGGCCATTCTTCCCTTTTACCTGTATTCATGAATATGTTCATTTATTCAATAATCTTTATATATTTTGGTGTTGCACATCTGTAATCCCAGTACTTGGGAGGTTGAGACTGGAGGATCATAGGTTCTCAGCAGGCTCAGCAATTTAGTGAAGTCCTCCACAACTTAATGAGACCTTGTTTCAAAATAAAAAATAAAATAGGGCTGGGGGTGTAGCTCAGACATAGAATGCTCTTGGGTTCAATCCCCAGTACCACACACTGAGATTACAGGTGTATACCACCATGCCCAACTGAGATTTAGCTTTTTTGTAAAGACTACTCCTCCACTTTACCCTCCACTCAACATCTCAATCACCATTGGAAAATTTTGTAGCATATTTATTTTTCTTTTTAACATTTTAAGTCTAAAGCCCTTGTTGTGAAGCTTGAATATTTCTTCTGGTTGCAATGTTGTGTAATAAAACAAATAATTTATCCCTGTCTTTTGTACAGTGGTGGTCTTTGGTGGGTGAAATTACCTTACAGAGGCCGGGCGTGGTGGCGCACGCTTGTAATCCCAGTACTTTGGGAGGCGGAGACCGGAGGATCCTGGTTCGCGGCCAGCCTCAGCTCTCTCGCTCTCTCTCTCCTTGTCTCTCTCTCTCTCTCTACTTTGTGAGGCCCTCCGCAACTTCGTGAGACCTGGTTTCAAAAATAAAGTATAAAAAATAGGGCCGGGGGCGTAGCGCGGAGGTAGAATGCCCCTGCGTTCAATCCCCGGTACCGCAAAAAAAAAAAAAAGAAATTACCTTACAGTTTTCATTTGAGAGTTTCCCTGAACTAGCTCATTCATTCAGATTCTACAGTAGTGTGACAACTCCTGTACTGCCTTTGATGATAATAGCTAAGGCTATTTCCATGTGCCTCTTGAGGGTGCAAAGACAGAGTGGGCCCGAGAGAGGCTATGCTGGGTGGGGGATGATTGCAGTGCATCTGTAACTGGAATACAGATATAATTTTGCATTATTCTCTGTAGCATATGAGAGCACACACTCCTATCTTGGAATTCTGATACCAGATTCTGTAATCAGATGCAAATAGTGTTTTCAGAACTGGGCTCACACGGAGTGTAGTTTCATGCCAAGGTCTTATGCTCAGGGCAAGTGTTAAGGATAATGTATTTGCAGATGAGGCATTTTACAGAACAAGAATATGCCTTGACACATGTTCTTTGTTTAGTCATACACATTTGTCATGCCTCAGTACCTCTAAATGGATCTCATGGAAACAGACAGGAGAATTTTATGTGTTTATCTTTGTGTTAGAGTCCAGAATGTTTTATACTTGGTGTGATTAGTATGCAGTTAGAAAAAGTGACATTGCCAGGTTCATGCAAAGCTGACCCCCTCCACAAAGCATTTGTTATAGTTTGATTACTTATTTCAGTGCAAAGCTAATAAGCTCAAGGTAAGTAAAGGGGGGTGCTATACAGTTCTAAGGCTCTTTCTGAACCATTTAAAAAATAGGGAAATCATTGCACCATTACAGTGGAAGTGGTGCCATTATTCCGGGTCATTCTTTTCTTTCCTCCTTCTTTTACTGTCTGCCTTTTCCTTACCTAATCCTGCCCCCTTGGTCTTATCTGCGGCTGGCCTCCCTTCCTTGCCCCTTCCCTGTCCCCAACCCCTGGTTTAGGAAGTTTTATCCATATTTTTTACTTGGTGGTTTGATGCTAAAAGAGTGTATACAACCCATCCAGCCCCTTTTCTCCTTTTGGTTTTCTCCCATAGCTTCCTTCCATTAACATGACAGTAATTTCTTCCTTATGATAATCCCAGACCTTCTATTGTGTAAAGCTGTATATTAAAGGTGGGAGAGTACATGGGTAATAATCCTTCCAGGGCAAATTATTTCTTTAAGCTCTTCTATCTAAGATGAATGCTAGACAGAATCTCACTCTGTCGGATTAATCAGACTCATGCTTAGGAAATCTTTGATGGTTTGGGTTTGGAGACAGTGGAATCAAATACATTGAGTACATAATAAAATCAAATACTTTGAGTACATGATAGTGTACTCAACGAAATAACATATCCTCTGCTGTCTTCATGTTAGCTTAACATTGAAATATTACATGATACTGCTCTGACTCTGCATTTGAGGTTGCCCCCGACAGAGCATTTATGCAGTGGAATGACATAGATTTTTCTTCTATAAAGTGCCATAGCCAGAGTATTAGTATGTCAACATTCTCCAGAAACAGAATGATTAGGGGATAGACAGATAGATAGATAGATGATAGATATTTAGTTTAAGGCCTGGCTCATGTGGTTATGAAGACTGATGAGTTCAGAATCTGTATTGTGTGGACCAGCAAACAGGTGCAGAGGTCCCAAGGGCCTCTGCTGGAGAATCCCTCTTGTATGAGGGAATTGTTCTATTTAGGCCTTTAGCTGATTGGATTAGACCCACTCACCCTATGGAGGGCAGTCTGATTCACCCACAGTTCACCAATTTAAATGTTAATTTCGTCTAAACACACCCTCCAAGTTGACACATAGAATCCCAGCCAGATTTATTTGGAATTTCATATTTATTTGGGCCTTTTTGTCCTTTATTTTTAAGGTTCTGTTTGGTTACATAATCACTTGGTTTAACCTAGATCCCAATGGGCAAGTATAACTAGGGCTTCAGCTGGCTATGTTCTTATCAGAACCCATATTTGACCAATTTACAATAAATTGTCTGCTGTGTGTCTACGTAAATGGGTCTGGAAAATATTGATATGCATTCGTTCTCCCCTTACTTTTGCTCTTAAATTCCTTAAAAAATTGGTTAAAGAAGTGAGACATTGTTGAAAAGATGCTGTTTTATATTGTATATTTTCTCTCAGATGGATTTTGCTAAGCAAGCATTCAGAAGTGGTCTCTTCTGAAGAATAAATGTGTAGCTATTGTCCACTGGAAAGCCTTCATTGCTGCTTTATATTTAGACTCGAGCCCCAGTGGGCCAGTGCAGCGCACAGTGACGTGTGCTTGACGTGCACCCACACTGCCTGAGTCCTAGGCTGGGGAAATTTCTTTTGAGCAGGAGACAAACTGGACAGAATGCCAGAAGGCTAAATATAACTCTTTAGAGAGCCAGACCTACATAAACTAGTTCTTAGGAAACAATACATCTGACTAGAGTGAAAGCATTTTCTAAAAGAATAACTTTTCCACCTTGATTCAATTCAATTAAATTAATTTTTCATGGAAAGCTAAAACAGCTATTGATTTTTCTTTGTTTGCAGTTAAATAATAAGAGCCATTGTTGAAGATAGAAGCCCCTTTACCTCCCACTACTCCCAGCATTTTGTTCTTGGGTTAACAGGTCTGTTCTACTGTTCACATGAGTTTTATTTCCAAAATAAAAAGGCTAGTGGTTTGCTCAATGAGACCTTGATCTATATGGATGTGGATTGAATGGTCACCTTTGGAATTTAGGTTTTCATGGACCTTCAGTGTCCTAAAACTCTGAGAAAAACCAGTCAAAATAAGCTAACCTCTATTGAATAAGGAAGTTTGTAGTCTGAGACCAATATTTCTTCAGCATCTGTTATGGCTTAAGTGTATTTTTATTATAATAATTTATGTTATTGGTTCTTTTTGCCTGAGGCTCTAGAAGCACTTTATAGCCACCAGTAGCTCTTCAGAGTAGTAAAGGGAAATAGGCATCATCCTGGTGTTCAACAGTACAGCAGTATTTCTGTGCACAACTTCTGATTTGGGGTCTGGCACAATGAGTAACTTAGCAGGGCTCCCCAAATAGGGTTCCACGTAAGAATCACCAGGGTGTCTTGGCAAAAAATAAAGACCGAGATCTTTCTCAGCCTCTTGAATTCGAATTCAGGGCATGTATGCTCCAAGGAATGGGAAAAGGAATTGGGAAATTATATCTTAAAAAGCAAAGCTATCATCATTGTAACTTGTCTGGTATCAGATCCCTAGACCCTGGCATAATTTCCGGAATATCTTTCAAAATTGAAGCAGGAAACTGCAGTTGTTTTCCACAGCTGCTAAAATGGTTTCAGATTAGGAAAGGGAAGGGGGAACAACAACAACAAAAAAAGCAGTAGCTCCAGAGAAGAGTCTGAAGAGCTGTGTGAACCAGGAAGGCCTTTGTGAATGGCAGCGCATCAGTGTTTCCTCTCCTGCCTTATCGTTCTCATCTGCCTGTTCCTTCCACTCTCCCTT
>PVJS01052674.1:0-13536 GCA_004027185.1 Glis glis
AGAAAGAGAGAGAGAGAGAGAGAGAGAGAGAGAGAGAGAGAAAGAGAGAGAGAGAGAGAGACAGAGAGAGAGAGAGAGAGAGACAGAGAGAGAGAGAGAGCTGAGGCTGGCTGGCCGAGAACCTGGATCCTCTGGTCTCTGCCTCCCAAAGTACTGGGATTACAAGTGTGCACCACCACGCCCGGTTTCTATGCTGTCTTAAACACTGATTTAGATACTTAAGAAAATCTGAGCCGGGCGTAGTGGCGCACACTTGTAATCCTACTACTTGGGAGGCTGAGACTGGAGGATCCGGGTTTACAGCCAGCCTCAGCTACTTAGTGAGGCCCTCCGCAACTTAGTGAGACCCTGTTTCAAAATAAAGAATAAAAAATAGGGCTGGGGCTGTAATCTGACCCCTCTCCTGTCTGGTTTTCTTACTTAGAACATGAAGTGGGGAGAGCGCTGTGCAGGAGCCAGTTCTTCTAGTCCCGACTGTGTGAATGTGCCAGTCAGGAAGCACATAATACACTCAAAGATTTAAGGTAGGGATTGTGTAAGTGGTATGGGAAGATACGGGGAAGCTACAGGAAGTATACACTATCCCAGGACTAGGTTCAGCTGAGCTGTCCTCATGTCCAGGCCTGAAGAAGCAAGATGGGGAAAGGGTCCCAGAACTAGAAAAGAGAGGGCTGAAGAGAGGGATACTATATCTTGAGCTTTGATCTGTGATAGAAGGATGCAGCCAGGCCAAGGGGCTCCTGCAAGAAGGGAGAAATGGCTAAAATAACTTCACTCTCTTCTCTCTTTCATCTCCTTCTGGAACTCTCCACTGGTCAAATGATACTGGAAGCCTGAAGATAATGTTTACAAACACACTGACTTCCAAATGCAAACAGTAGGGTAGAGAAGGACAGAGAGGGTCTGGAAGGGAAAAGAACAAACTTGTTATAAAAAATGTTTTTGTTTTCAGAAACCCTGACCCTAACTTCTTTCCTCCTCTCTAAATTTTTTCATTTTAATCATTTCCCCTTTATAAGCCTTACTACTTCTGTTGCAGTTTTGCAACTCATTTTTCTAACATTAATGAAAAAGAAGCATCCGTGACAATAAGCAGAATATAGCTTATTAATATGTATCCATAAACATTTCAATAAGCAGCACCCCATGGTTGGGCTATTTTTTATCCTGTGTTAAGTATATTTAATGTATGTAGCTACTAAACTGTAAGGATCATGAAGGAAGAACTGTTATCGCTCATCTCCATATTTACCATTGCACATGTTATATAAAAATGAAATTCAGACTTTTTTCAAATAAAACAATAAGTGGCCATCTACAATAGTTCTTAACCATTTTTCTGTAACTTATACCTTTTTCCTTTGTTCTTACCCTTCGTAGACCCAGGAAATCTTTATGTTGATGATCAGTTATTTAAAATAAGAACAAAAATTATGAATAATTACAACAAATTTGCAAAGGAAATATCATTCTGTAGCCTAAGGACAGAATATATTACACATAAAACTAACTGTGGTAAAATCTGAACAAATTGAAATGTTTCCCAAACTCTGAACCCTGGTAACTGCCATTCCTTCAGGAGGAGGTGAGAATCCCAAATGCAAGGCTGAAAGAGCCAAAGGGAAGGGTTTATCAACATGCAGTTAATTAATACTTTTACATTAAGGATGAAGACAGTTGGCATTTGCAAAGGATACTTGAAATAAGCAGCTCCATTATAGCAGTGATCTCTCAAAGGCTATCCTAGTGCTTAAATATTTTGTCCTCGATCAAAGAAATCAGTAGGAAAAATATGTTCCCCATTACACAGCATGGGACAGATTTAATGAGCTGACTCTGTTTTCCCCATTTCTTCTCTCTCAGTATTTACACAATGTCATCAATGGGGGTGTGGCCTTCAGCCCAAAATAACTTGGAACAAGTTGTGCAATAAATTAAGAAAGATGTTTATAAAACAGATATAAAATGAAATGAAGAAAATTTATTATTTGATTTCAACTGTAAAGTCTATTTCTATGGTACTTAGATTTTGTTTCACCATAAACGGCTAATTGGTAGCACAGAGAGCTTCCATATACTCTGCTTTCTCCTGTTATGAACATGTTGCATTTATATGGTAACTTTGTCGTAATTAATGCAATGGTATTGATAGATTATTATTAACTAAATCCCATATTTATTTATATGTCCTTGGAGTTTAGCAAATGTCCTGTTTCTAGTCCAGGATCCCATCTTCTCTTGGCTCCCCTTCACTGTGACAGTTTTTCAGACTTGCCTTGTTTTTGATGACCTTAAGTGTTGTCAGGAACACTGGTTGGATATTTTATAGAACACCCTTTATTGGGGACTTGTTAAATTTTCTTCATGATCAGACAGGGTTTGGGGAAGGAAGATGATAGCAATAAAGTGCTATTCCCATCAGAACATGTCAAGGGCATGTACTCGCAAAGTGATTTATCACTGTTAATGTTCATTTTGACCACCTGCCCTACCATGTACTCCTGTCATGATGGGGTTTTTAGAACATGAGAAATCCTTACTTTCATCCTGTCACTATGAGAGGATCCAGGCTCATACTGTATGTTACCTGTACCAGGCCTAGAATCAGTTATTACTCTTAGAAGTTCTGGTTCCTTTTATTAGAATATGGAATTTAGAAACCAACATTTGAGTGCTAGGTGCATAGTTTGTTATTGGGAGGATCTTGCTTCTAGGTGTTCTCAGTGTTTAGAGCTAGGAAAAATATGTGTGCACACTAACAAATGAGTATGTATAAATATTTATAGATGTGTCTGTATATATGTACCAGTGTGCATCTCCATCTTTATCTATATTAAGCAGAACATGATTTCATGCTGATGTATCTAGCTCTAATCAATTAAATCATGGATCATTCTAGCTTCCCCACTTGCTTATCTATAACCTCTTACTCTGGCTAACTTACAACATAAAATGTACTTCAGCACACTCTCCCATGAACATATCAAGATTTAAAAATAAAAGAGTGATCTTTCCTTTGACAGTTCAATCCATACATATAGTACACAGGTTCTATCAAAGTATGAATAACAGGAGATATGAACAAAGACTTTCTTTCTCATTAGAAACACTGCTTAGTCTAAGTTAGCACAAGCATGGGTCTTAGCTGAGGCTGAAATGTTCAACCTTCACTTGATATTTCTCTTGGGCAAGTTATAATTGGATGTCACACCTATTAACTCAACTTCATTCTGATAATTATTTAATAATTTCCCTCATATTTCTTTTTTACAACTGCATTTTGAATAGCACTAATATATGCAATGATAACATTTTGAGACATGTGAACTACTTAAAATTGTAATTACTGTACGATCATCCCACAGGAATCATTGAAACTGCACTAACACATATCAGATCAATATAAAAACAAGACAGCACTGCATTCCAGATATCCAAAAAGCTCAATGTTTCTATAAACTTTATTTTAAAAATAAATAGTTTGGATTAACACATAACTAATATCCTCAAAATGAAACATGGGTATGAATAATAAGTATCTACTCTCATTTGTACTCATTTTATTTGTACTTATTAAACTAACACTTCAACTTACTCCTGTGAGAACTGAGAATTTTAGGTAAACAATATATACATAAACTCCCAAGATCATCATTTCTACTATGAGTTCCAGGTTATAAATTCAATTCCTTTTACTCCATATTCTTACTGTGGAAACTACTACTACTAGTTGATTCCTATAACTCTAATTTTTAGATTCAGAATCATTTGAAGGCCTCTGAGAAGTCATTCCACAATATATCCAAGAGGTTGTGGAATGTTAAAGAGATATGTATCTATCTGGTAGAATTATTCTTAGCAGGAGGTAGCTTATGTCCCTAGGACATATATGTGTTAATAAGTAAGAATAGACAGTTTTGGAGTATACCTTGATAAGCCATTTTTCCCTATTAAGAAATACTCTCAGATTATTTGTTTGTTTGTAAGTTTATGTATTTCATTGCTGGATGCACCCATGGCCTTTTGCACGCTAAGCATGTGTTCTGCCACTGAGCAGCACTCCATCTCCCCAAGTAAACTTTCATTCCAGCCAATATAAACTAACAGGGAATAGAAGCCGGGCGTGGTGGCGCACGCTTGTAATCCCAGTACTTTGGGAGGTGGAGACTGGAGGATTCGGGTTCGCGGCCAGTCTCAGCTCTCTTGCTCTCTCTCTCCCTGTCTCTCTCTCTCTCTCTCTCTCTGTCTCTCTCTCTCCTTAGTGAGGCCCTCCGCAACTTCGTGAGACCCGGTTTCAAAATAAAGTATAAAAAAGAGGGCCGGGGGCGTAGCGTGGAGGTAGAACGCCCCTGCGTTCAATCCGCGGTACCGCAAAAAAATAAATAAATAAATTAAAAAAAAAACAGGGAATAGATATGTAATCTGTTTGGAACAATTACAGAAAAAAATATACAAAATAAAATTTAGATGATACTCATTAGAAGCAAAGGATAATGACCTGAGAGATACAAGAAGCAAACAAGGTAACCCCTACAACTGTTTCAGTCTACTGCCTGTAGAGTTTCTAGGCTACAGATCAGGGAGGGGAAACCAAACAGGCTTCCTGTATTCAAGAGATGAAGCTGGGAGTCTGAATAATCCATGATATGTAGAATTCAGAGTGAAGAGGAGAGAGCTGCACAAAGAAATGACTGCAGAGATTTGCAGAGGGTGTCCCTCAAATATTCAGTTGAATATTATTCAGCAACTGTTCAGTAGGAAACTACCTGGAAAGATTAAAAGTAATAGTGTAATGGCTAAGAAGAGTGCCTCTTCCTTACAGGCAGACTGAAAAACCCAAGATTCACAGAGAACTGGGCAAAGTACACAAAGAATCATGGTTCAGTAGTGAGACTGCAACTGAGCACTGCTCTGCTCCCAATTAACAAATTCTTAAGACCTGAAGGGATGAAACTGTTTCTGAAAAATTTAGCTGTGTCTCAGAACAATGATCCAGAATATTTGTAAGAATAAAAATAATATCCATCATCCAACAAGGTAAAAATAATAATGACTGGTATCCAGTAAGAAATTACCAAGCACACTAAAACACTGGAAAATATGACTAACAATAAGAAGATTTAAAAAAATCAACCAGATCTACAAAGATGTTAGAATTAGCATGTAAAAACATTGAAATAGTTACTATAGCTTTAGTTCTATTTTTAAAAATTTAAGTATAGACACATAATATATAAAAAGAGCCAAAACAAACTTCTAGAAATAGAAACTACAAATTGCAAGATAAAAATTACACTGGGTGGGATTAACAGATTAGACATTGGAAAATAAAAAGATGAGTGAGCCAAGATACAGCAATTGATAGTATACAAAAGGAACACAGAAGCAACAAATAATTTTTAAAAATTACAGGGAGAATCTATAAGCTGTGTGACATCTTCAAGCAGCCTTATGTACATGAAATTAATCTCTAAAGGAATAGAGGGAAATATTTTTTAAAGTAATGAGAAAAAAGTTCAAAATTTTACAAAAACTAAAAAAACACAGGTTTGGGAAACTCAATGAACTTCAAGCACCAGAAATAAAGAAAATGACACAAAAGTATGACATAATTAGGTAATTCAAAATCAGTGGTAACAAAAAGAAATTCTAAACGAAGAAAGAAAACAATGACACTTGTTCAGAGCAACAATAAGGATGGCATCACATTTCTTATTAGGAATAATGTAAGAAAATTGTGGGGCATCTTGAAAGTATTAAAAGAAAAAACAACTGTAAATCTAAAACCCTATGCACAACTAAAAATCCTTTCAAAGACAAAATATACTTTTGTTTTTGTATATGTTGTATAAGACATACAATATATGTTATATGATATACAACATATAAAAAAATTTATCACTAAGGACTGTACTAAAAAATTGTTAAAGGAAGTCCTTTAGGCAAAAGAAAAACTAGACCAGACCCAAAGAATGAACAGAGAAATGGTAAAACACAAGTAAACATATTTTATTATTATTTATTTATTGTATTTAAAAGATAACTTTATATTTCAACATAAATAACAATGCCATTTGCCGTCTATAACATATGTTAAAGTAAAACGTGACACCAATGGCATAATGGTCAGAATGAGAAAAATGGACATGCTATTAAAAGGTTTTTATACCACTTGTGAAGTATGTGGAGTGGTGTAGACCCAGATAAGTTAAAGATGAAATTATAAATGTAGAAGTAACTACTAAGATGAAACAATGAAATATAGATAATGAGCAGCAAAAGTAGATAAAACAGAATTATAAAAATGCTTGAAGCCGGGCATGGTGGCACAGGCTTGTAATCCCAGTACTTTGGGAGGTGGAGACCAGAGGATCTGGGTTCCTGGCCAGCCTCAGCTCTCTCCCTCTCTCTCTACTTAGTGAGGCCCTCTGCAACTTCGTGAGACCCGGTTTCAAAATAAAGTATAAAAAATAGGGCCGGGGGTGTAGCGCGGAGGTAGAGCGCCCCTGGGTTCAATCTCTGGTACTGCAAAAAAAAAAAAAAAAACAAATGCTTGATTAAGGATGGGGGTGTGGTTCAGTGGTAGAGTGCTTTCCTAGAGTGTATGGGATTCTGTATTCAACTCTATCTTTCTAGACACACAGAAACTGCTTAATTAATAAAAAAAAATGGGGAGACAGAATAACAGGAAGATGGCACCCAAATAACAAGATGACAGATATAAATTTAGCCATACCAGTAATCACATTAAATGCAAATGATCTGAATATCAATTAAACATCAGGCATTGTCAGATTGGATTAAAAATTAAGACCCATGTATATACTATCTACATGAAATTCCCATCAAATATAAATACACAGATAGGTTAAAAGAAAAAAATTAGAAAACAATTACCATGCCCTCACTAATCAAATGATAGCTGAAGTAGATACATTAAATCAGATAAAATAAAACTCTATTTACAAAAGGCAACCTAGATTGAAAAAGCAATAGGAAAAAAGAATAAATAATACATATGATATATGTAATACAATATATATTATACATAGAAGTAACAAAGGAGTTTAGCAGTGTCTGGATATAAGATCAATCCAAAAATGTCTATATGCTAGCAAAAATATTCAAAATTGAAATTTTAAAAGAAGTAATATCATTTATGATAGAATAAAAATTATGAAAAACATGGTATAAATCACACAAGTGATATCAAAGATCTATACACTAAAATACAAAAGCTTTCTGAGAAATTGAAGGATTAAATAAACAGATACCTCTTCCTCATGAGTTGGAAGACTTAATACTGTTAAGATATAAATTCTCCCTAAATTGAACTATATAATCAACATAATTCCATCAAATTTCCAGCAGTCTCTTTTTCAGAAGTCAATGAGCTGACTATATGAAATGCAAAAGAGACCAAAACCAATTTTTGTAAAAAGGTGCCAAAGTTAAAAGAGCAAAGAAAGGGGAGTCTCTTTCAACCATGAACACAAAAATGAAATTAGATTCATGACTTGCCCCTTATACAAAAATCAATTCAAAATAGTTTACTGACCTAACTGTAAAACTTAAAAACTATAAAACTTCTGGAAGAAACCTTAGGAGGAAACTTTGAAGTTAGGCAGAGATTTCTTCGGCATGACACCAAAAGCATGATTCAAAGAATAAACTGAACTTCATGAAAATCACACCTTCTATTCTTTGTATCATATTTTTAAAAGAATGAAAAGATAAACTGCTGCATGAGGTATTAACAAAAAATATAGGAAATAAAGATTTTTACCCAGAATGTCTAAGAAACCATGAAAACTCACTAAAAAGAATTGACCAGATGAAATAAATGAGAGAAAGTTTTAAACAGACTCTTCACCAAAGAGGATACATGAAGGATAAACAAGTACACAAAAAGATGCTCAAGGCTGGGCGTGGTGGCGCACGCTTGTAATCCCAGTACTTGGGAGGCTGAGACCGGAGGATCCCAGTTCACGGCCAGCCTCAGCTACTTAGTGAGGCCCTCCACAACATCATGAGACCCGGTTTCAAAATAAAGGATAAAAAATAGGGCCGAGGGTGTAGCTCGGAGGTAGAACGCCCCTGGGTTCAATCCCCGGTACCGCAAAAAAAAAAAAAAAAAGATGCTCAATACCTTTAGTTATTAAGAAAATGCAAATCAGAACTCACACCTACTAAAATTAAAAATAAAAACCATACTAAGTATTAGTGAGTATATAGAATTACGAGACCCTTAACACAATGCTGGTGGAGTGTAAAGTTGAACAACCTCTTCCAGAAACATTCTGTTAGTTTAAATACACACTTACCATAGGATCCAGACATTCCACTCTTTGATACCTATCCCAGAGAAATAAAGATTTATGTGCAAACATTTAAAGCAGCTTTATTTCTAATAGTCAGAAACAGGAAATAACCCAAATAGGTGAATGGATAAATACACAGCAATATATCCACACAACAAATACTACTCAGCAATAAAAAAGGTATTTATGCATATTGCAATCTCAATAAACCTCAAAGTAATTATACTGAGTAAAGGAATCCAGACACAAAAAAGTACATGCTATGTGCTTCCATTTATATAAAAATCTTGAATATGCAAACTAGTATATAGTGATAATAGTTCAGAGGTGGGGGGGTGCATGGGAGAATGAATGATTATCAAACAGCTCAAAGAAACACCGAGGAATGGATAGTATCATTATCTGGATTCTGGTGATAATTTCACAGGTATAGACAGTTGTCAAAAAAAAAATACTCCAACAAAACCAATATTGCTATGCCAAATGTTCTTCAAAGAGCCATTTGGAACTGTAACAAATAATACAAAAGGAAATATTTGTACATTTTGTTGTTGTTGTTGTTGTTGTTTAATATAGGTGCAGGCAATTTGAGGCTCGGGAAAACTTCCCCAACCTGGTCTAGTTTAGGGATTGAGAGCTCTACTGCAGACTCAAGATAAGAATGCCCACTGCTAGCAATCATCTTGCCTTAGAAATGTACTCCACTCTAGTTTCATCTTCGGTAGATTTATTATGTTCTATATTGGAAGCTAATAACCTGAAGAGCATTTTAAATGCTTTGCCAGAAAGTTAACAATACATTTTTGGAGTTATGGTAAACATATAACGTTTACCAGTTTAATTTTTGGTGTACAGTTTGGTGGCACTATACACATAATTGAGTATCAAAGGCATTTAAAAAAGTGTGAAGGAAAAGAAAAAAAGAAAAAGAGAAAGGAATGGTCAACAGCATACAGCAGAGTTAGAGGTCTTTGATACAATGCCTAGGTAGAACAAAAGAAAAGTAACAGTAAAGACAAAAAAAAATAAACATATTTGGAATCATATCAATTTAGATAGGAAAAAGCATGAAGGAAGAATAGAATGAAGAGGCATATTGACATAATATGAAACAACAGTTTTAATTATTGAAATTGACTTCAGAGACTGATGAAGATGTAAAATAACAAAGAAAACCTCAACTGTAATAGAAAAGGAGTATAGAGCCATCCAGAGTATATTTTGAGGATGGTGGAAAAACAGACCTTTAGCTACTTAGATCTTATGCAGAAGCATTATATTTCAGACACATGAACCTAGAAAGCCCTTTAAGCATCTACTTCACCCAGCCTTACATTCCACAGTATTAAGGGGCTCAGATTTACCTAAAAATCTACAAGTCAACTTCTATTTCTTTCATTTACCCTAAGTGCTACATCAGACACTACAGAGGATGAAACAAAGATTTCAAACATTGTGCAGTCTGCACCAACCAGAAGAGTAAGATACAGTGTGTAAAATGAATAAAATGGGCAATTTATGGAAACATTCTGATGCAGCAACAAACATTCCAATCCTCCTCCCCACCTAGAGACAATGAAAGGCACAGGTAGAACTCAGCTGAACACAGATGCTGAGTGCAAACAAAGAGATTCTTGCAAGGGACACACAACTCTGCAAAATGAGTACAAAAACAGGCGGTTTTACTCTCAGGAACTACAATGGAGATAAAACTGGAAACCACTTCCAATGTAAATAAAACTGGTAAACAAAGACAAACAAAACTAGAAATGTAACTCAACAAACAAGAGGTTTTAGGAATTAAGGCTTAGTCATTTTTTATAGAACAGATTGAAAATAACAATAATATCTCTAAATATGAGTGTCTCCCAAAAGAAGTATATTAATTTTACAAAGGCTTCCATAACTTTTTAAGTCACCTAAAGAAGTCTGGTTTCAAATTTCATAGAGCATTTCTCCTGTCTCACTGAGCCAATGGCATTCTTTCAAAAGAGTCTTTAGTTGTAGAAACACATTTGGCAACAAACTTCATTTTGAAAAGTTTGGAAACTTATTATGTCTCATATGCTGATAAGGTAAGCCAAATAAACTACAAAGATGGGTGAAATACCCAGGGGCATTCTACCTCTGAGCTACATCCACAACCCTATTTATTATTTTTTTAATTTTAAAACAAGGTCTCACTAAGTTGCTGAGGGCCTTGTTAAATTGCTGAGACTGTCCTTAAACCTGCAACCCTCCTGTCTCAGCCTCCCAAGTATTGGGATTAAAGGCATGTGCCACTATGCCCGGCTTAGAATAAAATTCTTAATCTAATAAGGAGTTCAATATGAGTACTAAAAAAACACTGCAAATATATCTACATATAGCTTAGCCAGAGGTCCATAGAACCTCTATAGAACATTATACCTGGATTTGAATATATCAGAGCAGAAACTGGAATTCACTGTGCCAACTATATTAGCATGCTGTCCACAAAAAGTCATTCAAGAATGGACAGTATAGAAGATAACACAATTGCTGGGCTTTGCAAGGACTTGTTTGACATGTAATGCAATGAATCTTAATTTTGTTAGGGTGCTGCTTGCCTAGTTACGCTCTTTTGCATGTGTAAATTTTGGTAATCAGAATAAAGAATCACTAAAGAATCACGACAGCTCAGTTTTTATCAGGCACCCCAGTTTCATTTGGATGGTCTATGTGGAAACGTTCAGGAGGAAGCAGCCACTAAGCGTGATAAGCTCTGAAATGGCTTTTCTGTGACCCATGTGCTGGAGGGCTATGACATTTCTGGTTGTGACTTTCTCCAAGTGGAATCAGTACTGTTCTCAAAACTGTGGTGATGTGGGACTATCACCTTTTTGCCATATATCTCTTCTCATCTATGAGATTTATCCTGTATGTGTAGTGCCATATTGCTCTCTGTGAAATACCAAATCACTGTAGTTCTGAACATACCTGTTGGATCATGCAACAGGATCATACCAGTAAAGAAGAGGACAAAGAGGAGAATAGTGACTCTCAACAGCCACTGGGATTACAGGCAATCCACAATACCTACCAGCAATGGTATATATTACATCACAAATATTATTACTTTTTTTCATTAATGTCTTTTTGAACCAAATTGTTGGTAACTTCTGCCCTACCTTCTGTTCAAAGATTTGAATTTGCTTATAAATAATGATATATATGCAAAAGAAAGAAAAATCAGACATGTAGAGTGATTAGGAAATAAGTATCAGTAACACTTATTAACAAAGACCTGCTAAATTTAATTTCCGATTTCTGATCAAGACAAAAATGGGAGGATTGATGTGTTACATTATCTAAAAAGGGAAAAAGTACACTTTAAGAGAAAGAAATGTCTTATTGTTAGTAAACTCTAAAAAATAACTTTCACATTGGTTAGAAGAAACATGAAATGAAAAGTAAGAAAAGTATTCTTTATTTAACTGGTGTTTATAATTGTTCTCAGTGAGAATTAAAATATTCAGATAAATTCAGGAAATGCATTTCTAGGCAGGCTCAGTTATTAAGTTTTCTAATGATCTAACCATATAAAAGGTTAAACACTTTTACAGAATGCCTCCCTTGGGCAAAAGTTTAGGTTGTTACCAAGGATTCTTTATTAATGACAGAAGAGAAATTTATGAGTTATGCTGTCAAGTAAAAGGGCTGGCATCTCATTGTTGGCCTTGACCAGGCTGTTGAGAATTTCTCTCTAATATAATACAGCCCTTGCTCTTCCTGGTTTTTGACCATAAGTCCCAAATGAGTCATCTCAGAAGTCCATCCTGGTCAGACCCTTGCACTTTGAAGCTACAGTATATAACAGAATAGTAATTCACCTAACTTTCCTGTTGCAGTGGAGAAGAAATGTCTCCAAGTCATCTAGAATCAATCTGTTTATTCAAAAATTGAAAGAGAAATGGGCAGTGCTCAACAAAATCTTATTTTAATCCCCCAGAGGCATTATTGGATTAATCCAAATGGACAGGAACATCTTTTTTTTTTTTTTTGCGGTACCGGGGATTGAACCCAGGGGCATTCTACCTCCAAGCTACACCCCCAGCCCTATTTTTTACACTTTTTATTTTGAAACCAGGTCTCACGAAGTTACGGAGGGTCTCACTAAGTAGCTGAGGCTGGCCGCAAACCTGGATCCTCCGGTCTCTGCCTCCCAAGTACTAGGATTACAAGCGTGCGCCACCACGCCAGGCTAGGAACATCTTTTCCTAATTAAAAAACATCTTTTCTATAATGGTTTGGAAATAGAATGCCCCCCTAGCCCTCACAGAAACAAGGTAAAATGTTGGAAGTGGGGCTTGGTTGTACTCTCAGCAGTGGATAAATCCACTGTAATGGGTTTATCTGGGTGGTGGCCTGGGCTGGGAGGGTATGGCTGGAGGTGGGTCACTGGGCGGTGCGGCCTTGGGGATTGTATGTGGTTCCTCCTCCCCTCCTCTCTCTTGCTGCTGGCCTCCATGATGCAAGGGCAAAGCCTTGCGCTCTCCCTCTCTCTGCTTCCTGCAGCTGCCGTGCCACGAGATCCATGGTCCTTGGCCTCATATGAGCTGAACCCCCAAATCCCTCAGGAAACCGTAAGCAAATAAATCTTCCTTCCTCTAAGTTACATGTTCAGGTTTTTGGATTATAGCAGTGAGAATGCTGATTAAGACATTTCCTAACCTAAAAACATTTAACCAATCGTTCAACATTTACATTTGGAATATTTCTATCTCCTTTCCATGACTAGTATTATCTATCTTATGTTTTAAGTTTCTGAGAGACAATAATCAACCAGGTTTTACTCTTTGTATGAATAAACAGGCAAACTTTAGCAGCTTATTGATAGTATATATTAATGATAATAGGATTAATAAATTATCTAGAAAGAATAAATAGCAGCACATTCAGAAGCAAGGGCAATAATCAAAGAAATAGATCACAGGTATAACACATTTCCAGTGGTACTGATGTTCGTACATAGCAGCTCAGGAGAGGAGACCGTTAGTTTTCAGGCCTTTTGTGAACCAATTGATAAAAAGTAGTTGTTACTAAACTTGGAATTAAATAAGGTTATATCTAAATAAATTGTTTTTTTTTATGTTTTTATTGGTGCATTGTAGTCTCACATCACAATGAGTATCAGTTTGGTGTTAACATACATGCACACAGCTCTTGGTGTCCCTCCCCCCCACCTCCCCCCCCC
>PVJS01052675.1:0-13536 GCA_004027185.1 Glis glis
AACCGGGTCTCACGAAGTTGCGGAGGGCCTCACTAAGGAGAGAGAGAGAGAGAGAGAGAGAGAGATAGGGAGAGAGAGAGAGAGAGAGAGCTGAGGCTGGCCATGAACCCAGATCCTCCGGTCTCCGCCTCCCAAAGTACTGGGATTACAAGCGTGCGCCACCACGCCCGGCTCTTAGTTTTTATTTTGAAACAGGGTCTGGCTAAGTTGCTAGGGCTGGTCTTGAACCTGTGATCCTCCTGTCTCAGCCTCCCAAGTACTGGGATTACAGGCGTGTGCCTCTACGCCCAGTTTGAATGTGTGTTAAGCTACACAATACATGGGATTTTGTGGAGCTTAAATTGTTTTTAAAAAGTATTTCAGTTGTGTATATATATGTACATATATATTTATCAATCAATAAATATATTTTTTCTTGTAAAAACTGGATACGGTGAGAGTATCTTTGATCACTGTCATGGTTCCCAACCCAACTTCAGAACAAACAAAAGTTACCAGGTGGTATGTCTCCTCTGGGCTTCTCCCTATTTATTTACATTCTTGTAAATGTATATAGATATGTAGTTTAACATATCCGATAATTTTACTCCTTAGCTTTTCAGTAATTTTCCATTGTAATTAGAATAAAATCCATACTGCTTACTGCAGCCTGCGGGACTCGGTACAACCTGGCTTTTGTCGACCTCTTTGATCTGTTCTAGTGCCAGCATGTGCCAAGGTGTTCTTCCCACAGTATTTTTGTGTGCTGTTCATTCTGTTTACAGAGCTCTGTGCCAATCCTTGCTTGGCTGGTTCCTTCAGGTCTCAGCTCAAAATTTACTCCTCATAAATCTTTCCTACATATGCATTCTAAATGAATGCCTCCTTTTCTAGTCTCAGCTTCCAAACTCCTTTGAACTCCATTGCCTTGTTTCGGGCAAGAGAGCTTTGAAGCCTCACTTCACTCGGTGCTAGCTATGTTATTTAACCTTTTTCTGCTCAGGTTTCTTGACTGAAGATGAGGGTAATTATAGCACCTAATTTATAAGTTGTTAGGAAATTAGAGGAATTAATATTTGTAAAACACTAAGAAAGCGAGCCAGGTGCACACCTGTCATCTTAATACTTAGGAGGCTGAGACAGGAGGATCACAGGTTTGAGAACAGCCTTGGCAACTTAGTGAGACCGTGTTTCAAAATAAATAAAAAATAAAAAGGACTGGAGTATGGCTCACAGGTGAAATGTACTCAATTCCCAGTACCCAAACAAAAACAAAATGAAACAAACAAAAAAAAACATTAAGAAAGTGCCTAGAACGTAAGAAATCCATTTGTTAAATATTTTTTCTGTAGCACTTACAATTACTTGGAATTCTTTACTTATTTTTATGTTTATCATTCCTTTTCTTCCTCAAGAGTGCAGGGACCTTGTCTGTTTTGCTTTTTGCACCAAGAACAGTACCTCACTTATAGCTACCTGTAATAAAGAAAGATTGAATAGTGAATGTTTAATAAAATCTTACCTCCAGCACAGGGATCTGTGTGCTCAAGAGATAAGTTTAGAAAGCTTCTCTTGAAAGCTTTGAACTTTTACACACTGGTCACCACTGGCTGCTACTGTGACTGCAAGAGGCTAGGCTCCATTGCTCCACTGGAAACACAGGAGCCAGGTGGGTGAGGTAAATAGGTTTGCTCACAGCCTGCTTAGAGGAAGATAGAGGAGAACTTTCTGTCTCAAATCATCTTTATGGGACTCAGGGGCAAGGAAAGTTTTGTAAGAGAAGAGGAGGCAAAGTGGGTCAAAAGGCAGGCAGTGTATAGACTCCGCTTTCTTGGCATCGGTCCTCAGCAGGAGGAAAGTTTTGCTCTCCGTATGAGGAAGTTAAAACAGATTGGAGCTTTTCATTTCAAAGGAGTCTCTTTCACTATTATTGTATCTTAGGCTGTTAGACGAGAATGGATCTAAGATTCTCTAATACTTCCAAAGAGTACTGGGTCCAAATGACCAGGGTAGCGGCAGCCACACACCCACAATATTTAGAAACCATTAGCAGCAGTTATCACAAGCAAAATTAACCCTCCCAGATCCCAGCACAATTCAAACCTCCATTGCAGTTGGCAGCCAAGTGATTTAGGATTATCTGGGGGATGGAGGAAAGAGAAAAGCTTCTTGTTTGTGCTTGTCAAGACTGCCAGTCGTACCGTGCCAGCTGGCCATGGTCAGTGAACTTAAACTCAATTGGGAAATTGTAAAGAGGTTAGTTCTGCTTCTGTGTGCGCCTCCTGATACCTCGCATAAACCCAGGGCCTTCCCCAGTCGTCTTCAGCTACTGTTACCCCTGTGGCTGGGCTTCAGAGCGCCACCGCCACCGAGGGTGCACTGACATAAATTTTGCTACTCCAAAGGATGCATATAAGTTTCTTGGTTGCAAACATTTTCTTGTTACAGCAGAAAATGTTTGCAGCAACCCGGACCATCTATTCAAGGCTAAGAAATAAGATCAAGAAGAAAGAAATTGGCGGTGGCGGGTGGGGCGGGGGAGGAATCCATTATATTCTCACCTACAAGCTGAGACTCAGAAAAAGGTAGGTCTGAAGTGCTCCAGTCCCGTTTCTAGTAATGGCCTGGAATTTGTGCAAGTACAGCTGCCTAGTCAGTATTGGGTCCCTTAGAAAATTTCTTTTTGTGACCCCCACAAAGAAACTTCCATATAAATTCAAGACTTGATCCTGACTTACGCAGTGTGAGTCCCTGGAAAGCTTGTGTCAGTCCGCAAACAGATCCATTTTCTCATTTGCTGAAGCTATTATTGTGGTCTAGAAGGGCTAAGTCAGCCTGCAAAGTTGCAACCTAAAGCCAGCCACTGCTCCAGCCAGCCATGGTAAACACAAACATTTTCATCTCACCTTGTCATATTTTGGTTGGATGGTAGCTCTCACCTATTGCCACATTGGGCACCAGTATGTTCAGGGGTCAATGTGGGTCCCTCCCTCTTTCACACCCCAAACTCTGCAGAGACAGAAAAGCTATGCACACAGAAACCAAACGAAAACAAATAACAGATTGCCAAAAAAACGTATGCTTATCCAAATGCCAGCACCAGGTAGGCCTAGGACGGTCTCTCCATGGCTCTGTCTGCCTGACGGCCTGGACAGAGAGGAGATGGCTGGGTCTCTTACCAGCTGAGAAACGGTGTTCACCGGCTTGTTGGTCCACGTGATAGCGAGAAAGCCCTCCAGATAAGTGCAGGAACTGAAAGAGAAACCGTGGGACCTGGCTACTTCCTATATATTATGGCATCCTTCACCATTAGCAAACGTGATTCAGCGAATGTCTCTGGTTCTCCTTAACCAAATCGCCATTCCTTTTTGTGGGAGAGATATTAAGTGTGGCTGTATGAAAGAGGAATGAGATATGTTCTCCGTTTACTGTGGCCAAGGCTGAAACAAGAGCTTAAGGTCCAGAAAATTTCCCCTTTCAAGAATTGTGAAGGATCTGAGATTGGATTTTATTTGCAGGCTAACTAGTTAATTTAGCACAATTCAATGGGTGTTAAGATAGGAAAGAAGGCTCCAGGTCAGATACAAAGGATTTTATTGCTCACAGCAAGCTCCAGGAGATTCATGTATTTATTTATTTATTTTTTGGTACTGGGGATTGAACCTGAGGGCATTCTACCTCCAAGCTACAGCCCCAGCCCTATTTTTTTAAATTTTTATTTCGAAACAGGGTCTTGCTAGGTTGATAAGAGTCTCACTACTTGCTGAGGCTGTCCTTGAACCTGCGATGCTCCTGTCTCAACCTCCCAAGTACTGGGATTACAGGTGTGTGCCACTATGCCTGGCTATGAGATTCGTGTTTAATGCAGTGGTTTTGTGCCACATTTGAAGAACTTTGAGCTCAGGGAACAGGATCTTTTACAGTGGCTGCAAGGAAACCTGCCGGGCCCTTGCTCTGGAGGGAGACATTCCCTTTATTACACTGGACAGTAAACAAACATGACCTTTGTTCCACAGGGAACTATTATCTCTATCCTCCATTCATTATATTATTAAATACACAAACATCCTTATAAAAGTAGTCTGGAATAAAAGGGCAGTTAATGCTTCTTGTCATGAGCAGAAACATGAAGCCCAGTGGATAATTGTCTCTGAACAGATTCATCCTGCCTTGTTTTATATTAACTATTTACATGTTTTGTCTATGTCTCAAATATTTTCTCTTTTAAATCAGTAACAGTGGTTATTATTATTATTATTATTAGTAGTAGTAGTACTGAGGATTGAACCCAGAGGCATTCTTTCTCCAAGTTACACCCCCAGCCCTTTATTTATTGATTTATTTTTTATTTTGAAACACAGTCAAAGTTGCTAAATTGCTGAGGGCCTTGCTAAGTTGCTGAGGGTGACCTTAAACCTGAGATCCTCTTGTCTTAGACTCCCAAGTACTGGGATTACAGGTGTGCACCAGCACACCTGGCCAGTGGTTAATTTCTTTTTTTCTTTTTTTTTTTTGCGGTACCGGGGATTGAACCCAGGGGCATTCTACTTCCAGGCTAAACCCCCAGCCCGATTTTTTATTCTTTATTTTGAAACAGGGTCTCACTAGGTTGCAAAGGGCCTCACTAAGTAGCTGAGGCTGGCCGTGAACCCGGATCCTCCAGTCTCAGCCTCCCAAGTACTGGGATTACAAGCGTGAGCCGCCATGCCTGGCTTGTTAATTTCTGATAAAGATAATCAACCAAGGTTTCTTCATGCCCAGAAGAAACCTGAAAACATAACAAGATATTTTTGGCTATTACCGGGCCCCTGAGACCCTGAAAGGAATGGGGAAAGTGTTAGGCCCAGCATCTGTTCAACATCATTACCAAAACTGTGGCTTCAACCATGACCTTTTTGACAAGGATAATATTTTGGAAATCACTCAGGGTTCTTATTTATAACCAAGAAGAATCAACTTTGACTGATTTAAGTAGTGAAGGATTATTAGTGGACACAGGGTAGCAGACAGAATCTTTAGTGGGCCAGAGAATGGGGTTCCAAGGCTCTGTAGTCAAGAACTGTCCCAAATCATGCCATGGAACTGTTGTGATGAAGATATCATTGTCCTTGCAGCTGGATGCCAGATGCTGCCGCTCTCACCTCTGAGACCACCGCTGTTAAGTCTCGTTCACTCTTGTTGGAACTAATGCCACTGCTACGTCTACTGCCCATCACCGGAAGCGACTCTGTAGTGTCTCATTCACCCCAGAAGTCATAAACTGGGAAGATGAGTGTCTTGGCCAGGGTTCACTAGACTAACAGAATTCACAGAATGAGTATATGGAAAAAGGGATTTATCAGATCAGTTTACAGTTTGAAGCAATGTAATCCCGAGTTCCAACTGCACGTGGAGAGTCAGAGGAACCAGTAGCTGGTCGAGCTGGAGTCTTAGGATCAGAACAACCGCTAATTCAGTCCCAGTCCCAGATGTGAAGATCAGGAAGCTCTTCAGAGAAACGATGGTGAAGTTTCAGTTCGAAGGGCTGGAGGCCGACGATCTCAGGCGAGAGCAGAAGATCAAGAAGCTCTTCAGAGAAACGGCGAAGTTCCAGTTCTATGAGCTGGAGGCCAACGATCTCAGACGAGAGCAGATGCGTTTTCTTCGGAAAGAGTCTCGCATCCCTCTACGCGACTTTCTCCTTTTATCTAAGTCCTGCACCTATCAGAACCCTGCTGCCTACATTCAGGGCAGGACTTTCTGTTTAATCTGCTGTTACATAAACCAATTGTCTCATTGACACACCCAAAGTCACATGATCTTGGGTGTGTCATGATCCGGTCAAGTTGACAAATTAGATTAACTATCACAATGAGTATCTGGTATTTTTAGCCTCTGAGGTAGGAAACAAGTGGAATTCTCCAACAATAGGAAGCTGGCTTAAATGGGGTAGCAAAAAGAAAAAGAATTCAGTATTATTGTGATATCCCTTGATGCACTCTCAGCTTTCCATATATCCTGAGGACTATCCTAAAAGTGTGTGCCCCCTCTAGAAATGTGACCTCTTAGAAGAGAGACATCCATAAGACTGGAGCAAAGAGGACATACCTACAAGTTCTATCCAGCAGGAAAGAGAAATAGAATTCTTACCGGGAAAAGGATGGAGAAAGATCAGGAGAGTGGATAATAGGGGGTATGATCTGCCTAGGTTCCTCAGGGACCTAACACCCCTTTTCTTCTTCCTGGACCAGCCTGAAAAGATGGAACAATGAAAATGATAGAAACATTGGGTAAATTTAGACTCTGAGAACACACCGCTTTGCAAGTGATCTCAAATAGGACAGGGTGACTGTCAGAGATGGCAACGGCCTGTGGTTGATTTATGTGACGAACGAGCTGCAGATACTACTCTTATCTCCCTTGGCTCTTGGCTGGCAAGCAAGGGATAGATTTTTGTTTGTTTGAAATTTTTATTTTAATAATTTTAATGTTTGGATAATTTGACTCATAGAATTTGCTAAAATAGTACAGAGAGTAAGAGATAAAGCAGGGCAGATTTCAAGAATACTTAATCTCAAATGCTGATGTAAATAGAATTTTGACTATCTAGATTTCAGCTGGGGCCAAGGGTGGGTGGTTTGAGGACCACTGAGATCTCTCAATTATGCTGAGAGAATAAACCACAAGTTTCATCAGTAACTGGAAGGATAAGTAGAGGCCAGTATGGCTTTAAGGAACATCCCTACCCTGCCAAACCTTTCCTCTATGGTGTAGTGACATTTAGGCTAGGAGAAGAGGGAGGTAGGAGATTTCTCAAAAGAAATTTATCCCAAACAGACCAAGTTGCTTTTTTTTTTCTAGTACTGGGGATGGAATCCAGGGGTATTCTACCTCCAAGCTACACCCCTAGCCCTATTTTTTATTCTTTATTTTGAAACAGGGTCTCACTAAGTTGAGTAGGGCCTCACTAAGTAGCTGAGGCTGACCGCGAACCCGGATCCTCCGGTCTCAGCCTCCCAAGTACTGGGATTACAAGCGTGCGCCACTATGCCCGGCCCAAGTTGCTTTTAATTGGCAAGTTTTAGTCTCTTTTTCTGCCTCCCTTCCCATAAGAATAGAACTTGAGAACGATGAGACCATTAGAAAGAAAAATAAATAGCAACACTTTTGTAGTGTGTTACGCACCTCATTCTGCTCTGATGACTGTCATTCATACGCACCTCTCATTCATATTCAAGTCCTATTTATTGGGGCACTAATTGATCTTGTTACTTGCATTTTCCTATCTCCATCAGCTGTGGTCCAGGATTAGCCAGAAATGAGTTTATGAGGATTGGAAGTGGAATACTGGCTCCCTAGCAACCGCTGAGAGAGGCCTAATTTTCAACTGAGGTTGTAGGCCTGTGGCTAAATGCACTTCCTCTTAGGTTACAGATGAGTTGATGTACTTCTTTCTTTCCCTTTCTTTCTTTTCTTTTCTTTCCTTTTTATTTTGTTTTAATTTTTTTTTGGCATTGGGGATTGAACCCAGAGGAATTCTACCTACAAGTTGTACCCCCAACCTCTTTTTAAATTTTTTGTTTTGAAACAGGGTCTCGGTTGCTGAGAGTCTTGCTAAAGTGCTAAGGCTGTCTTAGAACCTGGGATTCTTCTGTCTCAGCCTCCCAAGTACTGGGATTACAGGCTATGTATGCCACCACACCTGGCTATGATGTACTTCCTTTTTTTTTCCTCGGCACTGGGGATTGAACCCAGGGGCATTCTACCTCTGAGCTCCATCCCCAGTCCTATTTTTTATTCTTTATTTTGAAACAGGGTCTCGCTAAGTTGCGGAGAGCCTCACTAAGTAGCTGAGGCTGGCCGTGAACCCGGATCCTCTGGTCTCAGCTTCCCAAGCACTGGGATTACAAGCGTGCACCACCACGCCCAGCTGATGTACTTTCTTAAAGTAGGAATAATGTACTTTGGCTTAAACAAACAATGACAGGGTTATTTAATTAAACCAGAAAGATTACAACACAAGAGTGAAAGAGAGATGCTGCAATGTTGATCTGAGAGCTTGCAGAGCTCGGTAAGGGGGTCGATGCCTAACTCTGTAGGCATCCTCTTTCGCGCTAACTTGAGAAGTTTGGCTCCCTCTGGCACCGTATCTGCTTTGGCTTCCCCTGCTGGAGCTGGGGCACAAAGATCAAAGTTCTCTGAGTTGTCACACAGGCTTACTATTGCGGTAGCTCCGGCGGACGATCTACTCCGTGGTTCCTGCCACGGAAGGTCGCTGCACCAAGCAGCTTCCTGATAAAACTGTCTATGGTCACCAGCCACAGACGGTCACTGCGTCAAGCAGCTTCCTGACAAAACTGTCTATGGTCACCAGCCACAGACGGTCGCTGCCCAGACAGCTTCCTAAAGTCTGTGGATCCAGCCACAGATGGTCGCTGCGTCAAGCAGCTTCCTAACAATTGTCTTCTCGCACGAAACAACACGAAGTCTGATATAGTAATTTGCAAAAATAGTTATATTTAATAATCGGGGGGTCGGGGAGGAGATAGAGATGGCAAATTCTCCCGGAGCTCTATAGCCAGGGCTTTATTTTTATAGGAACTTTAAAAGTTAATCAAACACAGAAATCAGCAATTATCTCAGGTTACAGTAAAGAAGGTCAGCGAGGCAAACATATGATAAACTTAGGGGAAGGAGGGATTAACCATTACTGGGTGGAGAGGCCATCAAAGACCGCACCTTGAAGATTACACCAGGTCCCTTGGAATGTGTTCGTTTGCGGACAGATCCCACCCAGCCAGATACCATGTATCCAAACTGGGCTGGTCCAAGATGATAATCTCAGTGTGCTTCTAAGACGGGTCTCAGCCCTCAACAGCTTACCCTTGAACTGAGGGTTCCCAGGTGGCCCTAAGGCTCACGCTTACACTTTAAACCCACATTAAAAAATGCCCATGGACAGTGCTGCTGGGCATTCCTTGTGGCCATAAACCAAGGAGTTCCTCCTGGGACGTGAGGGTAGCGCAGGGGTCGACCCGCCTTTGTGAGGGGCGGAGGGTGTGTGGGATGCACTGGAGTGGCCTCTGCCAGATACTGCCGGTGGGGAAGAGGTCTGGGGCCAAAGTGAAGGGCAGCCTTCTGCATAGCACACCCCTCCCTGCTTTTTGGTGGTAATGGGGATTGAACCCAGGAGTGTTTACCTTCAGCCACACCCCCAGCCCTTTTTATTTTTATTTTTGAAACAGGGTCTGGCTAAATTGCTGCCTGTCTTGCTAAGTTGCTGAGGCTGGCCTTGAACCTGCAATCCTCCTGTCTCAGTCTCCCAAGTTCTGGGATTACAGGCATGTGTCACCACACCAGGCAAGTACATCCTTCTTAATCATCTCAGTTGGCCTTATTTTCTATTCTAGAACTGGCCAATACTTCAGTCCACAAAGTAAAATGAGTGTTCTGATAGTCCAAACAGAGGAAGTTGGTTCTATAGACAGAGAGGGCTTTAAAGAAGCAGAAAAAACAACAAAATGCAGTGTTGCTCATTTCAAAGTTGCTTCCTTGTAAAGCAAAGATGGTTGACAGAAGACAATAGGGTAATAACTCATGAGTCAACATGGGGTCTTACTTTTATTTATCTAGGTACTGGAGATGCAACCCTCAGACATGCTGTGCAGGCACTCTCTCACTGAACTACATTTCCAGTCTTTCTTATTTTGAGACAGGATCTCCTAAATTGCCCAGTCTGGCCTCTGAATCTTCTATTGGCCTCTCTCACTCTCTGGAGTAGTGGTCATGTGCCACTAAACTGGGGGCGGGTTATCTTTTTCATGTAAGGAATAAAGCCGAGGGAACTTCATTATGCAATCTGAAACTGGCCTGCTTGTGAAATTTGGCTGTTATCTAGCCAATCTTTCAAGTTTTTTTTTTTTTTTGTGGTATTGGCATTTGAACTTAGGCCCTTGCACATGCTCTATCACATTACCACCCCAGGATCTCCCACATGCCAGGCAAGTCTCTATCACTGAGCTACATCCCTAACCCTTTCTCTTAATCTTGGAGTCCCTTGCCCTTGGAGTTTGTCTCCTTGGGTTAGTGTGAGCACCAGAATTCAAGGGTCAAATGGCATGACGTAGATGTAGACAAATGGCTAAGAAAGCAAGGTACTGGTTTAGGGTTGAGCTGTCAGTAAGTAGATGTACACTTTGGAGATTTCTGCTTGGGTTACAGGGAGAGTTCTCCTGCTCTCCTGGAGCACTGAAAGCAGACTTCCAGAGCTCAGAACCATGGCTGTCTGCTAGGCATGTGTAGCCAGAAGGTTCACTTCCTCTTCCTAAACACAGTTTGTCTAAAATTGAAGCTATAGTCCCCTCTAAAAACTGCTCTTTTAGCCGGGCGTGGTGGTGCACGCTTGTAATCCCAGTACTTGGGAGGCTGAGACTGGAGGATCCGGGTTCGCGGCCAGCCTCAGCTACTTAGTGAGGCCCTCCGCAACTGCGTGAGACCCTGTTTCAAAATAAAGAATAAAAATTAGGGCTGGATGCTGGGGCCAAAGGTGAAGCCAGAGTTTCTTCGGCTGTTTGACAAGTCACGGCAGAAGGAGGTTTGTCACAGAGCGGACATCCTCTAATGGCGGCTAGCCTGATGGTGGCCTTATTGTTAATGTTAATAATTGTGGGAGATGCCGGGACCAAAAGGCAAAGCCAAAGTTTCTTCGGCTGGTTGACAAAGTCACAGCAGAAGGAGGCTTGTCGCAGAGCTGACATGCTCTAATGGCAGCCTAGCCTGTTGGTGACCTTACTATTAATGTTAATAATTGTGGGATTGGTGATGGGAATTGTAGGACTTATGCCAAAAACTCAATCTACGCAGAATAACTCAAATACAGGTGAAATGCAGGTAAACTGTTGTTCCCAGTATAAAAATAATTTACAGGAAAAGGGAGTTAAACCAGATAACGAGTCCTGCCTGCTAATCTGTAAATGATTCGGTGACTGGGCATAAACAAAGACCTGTTGTACCAACAATTATAGCTTCTGGGAGGCCTGCCTACTGAATAGGTAGGAAGCTCTGGTTTCCCCCTTGAAGAAAACAAATAAGCCAGTACTATCAGCCTGTAACAAAGAATAAAGTATAGAATATAAGCATAAATGGCATTAAAATAGAATATAGTTTAAGTAAAGGCGTAAGGTCTAGTTAATCACATTACCCATAGCTTTTAACATTTAGCACAAGTATAGTTATATCCTATATAAGAATAGAATAAGAGCAGCGTGATATTTCTGAGAACAATGCAAATGATTAAAAGAGGTAAGTTGACATTGTGGGAAGAAACGCAAGTTTGCATGGGACCTGAGTAATTGGTGGGGAACATGTTGTGACCATCTGGACAATGGGTTGTTAATAACTGTGGGTAAATGACTGCACTGTAAAGAGTCCCATGATGTACTAAGTAAAAAATATTTTTTATGATGTACTAAGCAGAAAATTGTTAGCGTTAAGACTTCCTGATGTAAAAAAGGTATAAAAAATAAAGTCTGATGCTTGCTGGGTGGAGACAGTGCCTGCAGCTTCACTGAACTGCTGAGCCTCCTGTCTCTCATTCCATCGTAGACCCTACACCTCCTTCAGGGATTCCCCTGGACCAGCCGAGGCTGGACCCCGGCAGCTGGAGGTGTAGCTCAGAGGTAGAATGCTCCTGGGTTCAATTTCCATCCCCCCCAAATAAAAACTGCTCCTTTCTCACTGTTTCTTATTTTGATAAATGGTCTACCACAATTTAGATTCTTGAGCCAGAAATATGGTGTTTTTTCCATCCCTCCTTCCTCACATCCCCATCCAATTTATCACAAAGACCTATTAACTCTATTTTCAAATGTGCTGCAAACTCTTTTCTACAACACTTCCTCTTATTTCCGGCCCCCATGATTCCCTCCAAGTCTTTTACATGTTCTTTTCTGCCACCTCCAACACTCCATAAAGGTGCAAAGTGATCTTTCTAGGATGTGTGATCTGACCACCCTCTGGTGTAATCCTGTTCAAACCATTTTCTGCACAAAGTTTTGATCAGACATCAAAACACCATCTGATGTGCTTTGCTTAGTTTTGCAGCTCCACTCGTTCCCTCCTCCAACCTACCTAGCATTTCCCCTGCTGATGACACCCTCCTTTCTCTGCAGGGCTCACTTCTTCATGCAAATCGGCTTCACTTCTTTGGAAAGTTTTCCCTCTTTAGGGAGGGGGTAGGCATAATTATATTGGCACAATTAATTAGCACACTTAACACATGTTTGTCACACGTTTTATCAGGTTACATTGTGTTGAAAGTTTACAGCCTGACTTTGAATAGCTACAAAGACCTTATCACTCGTTTGTAAATTTGTGCCTAAAACCTAGTAAATGCTGGATAAATGTTAAATGAACGAATGATACTCTATGACCTCAGCATACAAATGTAAAACTCATTTAGGAGCACTTCCTAACATCATTTGTCCCCTGTCATTCTATTTCAGGAGTTCAGTGGTGCGGGTCTAGGACTCTGCTTTTTTTTTTTTTTGCCGTTGTTTTGGTTTTGGGGATTGAACCCAGGGGCATTCTACCTCCGAGCTACGCCCCCAGTCCTTTTTATTTTTTATTTTGAAACAGAGTCTCCCCAGGTTGCTCAGAGCCTCGCTATAATGCTGGAGCTGCCCTCGAACTTGCGATCCTCGGGTCTCAGCCTCCTACGTACTGGGATTACATGTCTTCACCACCAAGAGCCAAGTTTCAAGCCAAACCTCCTGGGCAGATGCTCCCCTTTAGCGGAGTGGCGCTGGACTACATTTCCCAGGGGCCCCGAGGTCCCACGCAGGCGCACTTGGGAAAAGTCTGCCCGCGCAGGCGCGCTGGAAAAGCAGTCTGCGCAGGCGCACTTGGAAAAGTCAGTTTGCGCAGGCGCAGTTGAAAAAAGCCAGCCTGCGCAGGCGCACTTGGCCTGTTTCCGTCCCGAAACCGGCTTGTCACTGGCTCGCATCCGCCCCCTGCACTCTCGCCGCGGTCCGTCCAGCAGAGCGAGCCCGGCCCTGTGAGCGTGTGTGTCGCTGCAGGCTGGCATCATGGCTGCCCCGCTGCGGTTCGACGGGCGTGTGGTGGTTGTCACGGGCGCGGGAGGAGGTGAGCCGGGAAGGGCCGCGGGCCGCTCTCGTCGGGGGCTCGCGGGGTCCCGGCGTCGGGGCGACCGTGGGAGGAGTGGGCTGCTCAGCCTGGAGGGGGAGCTGGAAACACCTGCGCCCAGGCAGTGCCGCCCGCCATCCCCTGCACCCAGGGCAGCTTCCCAGGTCCCAGGTCGTTCCGGAGGAGAGACACCAGGCTGGGCTGCAGGTTGCACCACGGGGTGACCAGGGAGCTTCCCAGGTCCCAGGTCGTTCCGGAGGAGAGACACCAGGCTGGGCTGCAGGTTGCACCACTGTGTGACCAAGGAGCTTCCCAGGTCCCAGGTCGTTCCGGAGGAGAGGGACCAGGCTGGGCTGCAGGTGGCACAACTGGGTGACCAGGGAGCTTCCCAGGTTGTTCCGGAGGAGAGACACCAGGCTGGGCTGCAGGTTGCAC